>CABHPH010162661.1:0-36828 GCA_902168325.1 Peromyscus nudipes
CTTCTGGGCTCTTCTCTCTGCTTCCTGCCTGGACCACTCTCTCCTTAGTAGACTTCTACACATGAACGTCCCTTACAAGGGTGCTGAGATCATCAAAATGCATGTTAACTACAGTTGTCCTTTTTAGAAAATATTTTTCATCTATTTATATTTGAGTTAACAAATAGATTTATTATGTTTTGCTTTGTTTTATGATGGTGATTATATTCATTACTTTTCTTATTGTCACGATCAAATACTTGACAAGAAGCAAGCTAAGGGAAACGATTTTGGTAGGCAGCATGGTCCCTATTGGTGGGCAATGGCAGCACAGCTAGCTCACATCTCAGCCTACCAGGAAGCAAAGAGCTCAGGCTGGAAGCAGAGTGGGCCTAGAACCCCAACCTTAGCCCCTACAGGCCTAAGCCTGCCAGCTAGGTCCCATGCTCAAAAGGCTCCACGTCTACTCCCCCAAAATGTTATCACCAACTGTTCAAACATATGAGCCTATGGGGGGATAGTTCACACCCAAGCTGTGACAGCACTCCACATGACATGTGTCCTGAGGAGAACCATGAGTGGGTGTTACCTAACCAAGGCATTTTCCAGCTTATTTTGCTTTATTGGGGTCTAGGCGCTATTCTAAGTACATGACATGCTTTCCCTTTTGTACTCCTCAGAAGGAAGCCAAAGAGGCACGTCTTCTCATAGCTATTGTGGGGAAGCAGCCACATGCGAGGAAATACCTATCTGAGGTCATAAGGTTAGATGGAAACCAACAGCCAGGTCTAACACCTCAACTGCTGTGCACATGAAAGCCCACAGAAGACAGACCCATGAAAAGTCCTAGAACATCATGAAGGCCACCAACTCATTTCCAGATATAAAACACAATTTAATAGCATTAGTTTTTAAAATTGTTCATTAACTTTTCCTTTATTTATTTATTGCGTGTGGGGATATGAGTCCTGTGCGGCAGTCATAGGACAGCCTGTGGAGGTTGGTGCTCTCCTTCCACCACGTGGGTCTTGGGGATGGAACTGAGGCTGCCAGTTTTGGTAGCAAGTACCTTGACCTGATGAGCCATCTTACTGGCCTGATAGCAATATTATTTTTTAATTGGCTAGTGATACAGCTCAGCAGTAGCTAAAGGTGCTTGCTAGGCAAGCCTGATGACTTGGGGTCAAGCCCTACAAGGCACATAAAGATATAAGGGGGAAAACTGACTATGGAAAGTTGTCCTTTGACCTCCATATACATGTGTTGCAAACGTACACCCTCCGATCACACACACACAGACACACACACACACACACACACACACACACACACACACACACAGAGAGAGACACACACACACACACTCACTCACTCACTCGTTCACTAGTGAATGAAAAAAAGTTACATTAAATTGAAGGCTGGTCTATCTCCAGGAACATGTTCTTATGTTTGAGCTGACGCTGAGAGCTTTTAGGAGGAGAGCAGTTAGGATATACAGAGCACCACTGATGTTCTCTGTGGCACCATGAATCTGGAAGAATTGTTGAAGGTAGATCATAGTGGAAGCCTCCAGAAGCTCTTAGTACCTTCTGTTTTTACTGAGTTGAAATGGGAACAGAAGAACTACTCATCTTTCTTTCTTCCTTGCCTTCTGACCTACCCGAACATGCGTGGTCAGGAACAAGCACCCTCAGCTTCCAAGTCCCCCTCTCTTCCCTCTATTCCATCCCCTTCTCTGCCTGGACAAGAGCTGGTAAAACAGATGTGTGGCTTTTGTCTGTGTATTTAATTTAAGCCATTTAAAACCTCAAAGCAAGGCATCCAAAGCAATTAAATACTTAAGTGGAACAAAATAAAATTATGAAACATTTATTTTCATTTTATAAGTGTCAGCCTCCTTGTAAGTAGTTGGGGAAATATCAAAGGGTCCAAGAAAAAAACTTAAGTGTAGCTTAAAAAATCAAAACCAGTCTCTATTAAAGTTTGGGGATCAGTCTCCCCCTCCTTTTCTCCCTCTCATTCTTCCAATGCCCCCCTTCCCCCCCTCTCTACATGCATGTGTGCTGTACCATTTCAGTTGTATAAGTTTGCTTCAATTCTACCTTTTGAATGCAATTTTTATCAATCACAGTTTTTTATTTCACCAAATGGTCTCTAAAACACCCCTTTGAAGGGATGAGGGGAGAGCTCCATTGGTAAAGCTGGAAAGGCACAGATAGGTGGATTCCCCAGGGTTCACTGGGCAGCCCCTAGCTCTCTCAGGGAGTCCCAGGTCAGTAAGAGACCTGTGTCAAGAAACAAAGTTGACAGTACCTGAGGAACAACACCTGAGGTTGCTGTCTGGCTTCTACACACACATGTACTCATATCCATACACATGTGCACCTACACATGTGCACCAACACACACATGTGTGTACACACACACAGAGAGAAAAGGGAAAGAAAACACCCTCTTAGATGGCTGAATCATGATTCTTTTAAACCTTTGCTCATCTGTTGGCTGTCTAGTTTATTTTCTATGTTTATACCCAAATAGTAAACATTTTTTCTACATACGTTTCTGTCTGAGCTTTTTTTTAATTCTGTTTTTTATCTGTATAAATATTTTTGTTATAAATTACATAGAGGGAGACCTAAGTTTTATTTTCTTAGGAAAGCCAGGCCAAGAGTTTTTTGAAGAACTTTCTGCATATTATGAAATCATTTTTCCACATAATTTGTACCAGTGTGCACTTCTCTGAAACCAACAGTGTCTGGTATGGTGTTCCTTTGCCAAAATGAGCCATTTCAATCTTCAAAAACTTAGTTCATTTGGTAAAAAAAAAAAAAAAAGAGTCTCACTGAGAAATTTGATTTTCTAAAAATTACTGGTAAGGTTTATATACTTATTTGCATCAATACCTTGTATATTTAGTATGTATTCTTTACTTCTTATTTAATAATGTTCGTTTATATGTATTATAAGTCTACTTTTCTCCTGTTCTTTTTTCATCAAAATTCAGAGTTTTTCTCAATGTTTACACACACACACACATTACCTGCTTTACTTTGTTAATTATTCTCTACATTTATTTAGTATGTGTATGTGTGAGCACACAACATATATGCCAGTATACATGTGGAGATTGGTGGACAGCAGGTTCTCTCCTCCCACCATGTGGGTTCTGGAGATTGAATTCAAGTCATTAGATGTAGTAACAAACACCTTTACCCTTTGAGCCACGTTGCTGCCCCCTTTTTCATTATTTTTTAACACATGCTTCTAAAGAGAAATGCCCACTTATAATGAACTAAAAAATACTTGGTGAAATTTAGAAACAGAGAAAGTTTTGTCATATTTATGAAAATTCTGTTAGTTAACAGAATGTTCATGTGGATAATCCTGTGTGTCTGGATAAATAAATGTGTCTTGTGTTGTCTCTCTGTCTTTCCAGTTTGGAGTTTGGAGAGTTCAGCCTTTCTATAGATTTTTGAGGGTGGATAATTCATTTTCTAATTTCTCAGAGGATTTCCTTATTATCTATATTTTTTGTATAATTTTTACAGATACCATATGTGATCAAACCTTTCCAAAATATTAATAAGAAGTTGCTTTCTATATCATTTCCTGTTCCCTGCATTAACTTTACTTTCTCTGTAAATTCTTATGTTGTTTCTCTTCTCTGAATTTTGTATTGGTTCTTTATCTATCTAATGATAAATATTTAATATATATTTTGAGTTCTGTGTATTGGGATAGGATATGTGGTGAGATGGGCTTTTCTTCCATGCGTGGTTAGTTATCATGCTGAAAAATGATAGAATATAGATTTTGTTACACAGGGCAGATGGTTTCTGAATATAGTATTTAAATTAATGACATTTTCCATGACATTTCTTACAGTTTTGATTCATCTTTTGATTTTGTTTTTTTAAGTATTTTTTATTAAGAAAAAATTTCCATTCATTTTACATACTAATCAAAGACACCCTCTTCCTCCATCTTGCCCCTCCAGCCTCCTCCACAACCCACCCCCCATTCCCTCCTACAAGAAGGTAAGGCTTCCCATGGGGAGTCAGCAGAGTCTACATTTAGTAGAGGCAGGTCCAAGCCCCTCCCCCTGCCTCAAGGCTGTGCAAGGTGTCTCATCATAGGTAATAGGCTCCAAAGAGCCTGCTCATGTTCTCTAGTAACTGATGGAAGCAGATATAGAGATCCACAGCCAAACACCAGGCCGAGCTCCAGGGGTTCAGTCGAAGAGAGAGAAAAGGGATTCTATGGGCAAGGGTATCAAGATCATGATGGGGAAATGTACAGAGACAACCCAACGAAACTCATGAAATTTAGACCAACATCTATGGAGCCTGCATGGGACTGGACTAGGCCTTCTACATCCTGGTTTTATTTTTGAAACCCAAACTGGCCTCAAACTTGTAGCATAGCTGTAGATAGTCTTAAGCTTTTGGCCCTCTTGTTTCTACCCTCCATATCCTGGAATTACAGATGTTTAGCACCACAGTAACTCTGCAGGGTACTGGAGTCCAAACTCAGGGCTTCACACATATAGGACAAGCACTCCACCAACCGAGCTACATCTCCAGCCCCCCAATTCATCTCTTCTTCCATCTCTGAATGATACTTGATATTTACAAGTTCCAAGACTCCATAGGGGTTTGCTATGCCAGCCAACATCCTCCTCTTCTGGTGTTCCAGCACATGTTAGGGCTGAATATTCTTTTATCACATACCGAAGCTGTTCCTGTTTCTTTGTCTCTTGGCTTCAGCACTGAATTTGTAGCTACCATTTCTGTAAATTTAACCTTCTTTTATACAGTGAGTTTCTCAAAGTGGGTTTCACCTTTCCTCCTAGAATGACTTATTTTCTACAGGGGCAGGTACCATTCATTAGGCAATGGTGAGCTATCCACGAGTTTACAGAAACCAGTGTCTCCATGGTTAGCCTCATCCAAAAGAGGGATAGAAGTGAAGGAGCTTGTCCTTCTATTGGTCAGTCTGGGGGGTTGCCAACAAACTCTACACTAAACTCCAAAGATTGGGTAAGATTGAGTTTTTACTGTACAAAGTATACCTTGACATCATTATAACCTACTCATGCACAGGTTTTCTCTTTCTCTTCTCTCTTCCTGGTCTCTTAACTGTGATCTCTCCATCTTATTTCCAGAGTAATCCACAATCTTCAATAATTGCCATCCTAGCTTCTCCTCTCCTTGGTTTTCTGTTTGGTTTTTGTTTTTGTTTTTTCTGTGTTAGATTTTGCTGTTGCTGTGATAAACATCTGAGAGAATAACTTAAAATGGGGGAAGTTGTATTTGAGATAATTATTTTAGAGGTGTGTCAGTCCACGGTCGGATGGCTCCATTGTTATGGGCCTTTGGTTAGGCAGAACACTGAGGCAGTGCACTTCCCCCACTCAGATAACTCTCCCTTGGAAACACCGCCATAGACACTTTCAAAAGTGTGCTTTACAAATCTCCTAAGTAGTTCTCGAGGCACCCATGCTGGCAGTCATGGTTAGCAGTCACACCTCCTCCCCCCATTTTCTTCTGTATGAGCAATTGCACTCAGAAGTGGCATGTACTTTGACTTGGGTAGGAGTTTAGAAATTAGAGTTTGAATATGTATGTTATTAAGCCTGTTGATATTTTCTCTTTGCATATCTTAAATTGCTTTCCTATTCATCTATTGTAAGTATTCATATCAGTTTCTTCAGAGAAAACAAGGTTTTCTCTTCTCTTTAAGAAAATCCCCACCAAATACCTAGTCTTACTGCTCTTCCAAGACCACCAGAAACATACGAATTATGGACAAAAGTTTAGTTTTCTAAGGTACTCATGGAGGAGACTGGGTAGTCTTAGTTACATAACTTAGTGTGATAAAACATCCAGACAGATGCAGCTTAAGGAAGGAAGGATTTATGTTAGTTTACAGTTTGAAGGTGTAGTCTAGCATGGTGAGGAAGTCAAGGCTGCAAGAGCTTGAAGCATTTTGTCATATTGCATCCGTAGTCAGGAAGAACAGAGCAATGAATGTCAGCTAACTTTCTCCTTTTTAATAAAGGATTCCAGCCC
This sequence comes from Peromyscus nudipes, assembly GCA_902168325.1. Taxonomy (NCBI): domain Eukaryota; kingdom Metazoa; phylum Chordata; class Mammalia; order Rodentia; family Cricetidae; genus Peromyscus; species Peromyscus nudipes. The sequence continues at coordinate 6,051 of CABHPH010162661.1, forward strand.
AGGGAATGATACAACCCACCGTGGGCAGGTATTCCCATCTCAGTTAACCCAATCAAAGTAACAACAAACATTCATGCCCAGAAGCATATCTCTTATGGTTCTAGATCTCATCAAGTTGACATTTGAGAGTAACTGTTATGCCATCCAAAAAGTATGAGTATAACTGTTATGCCATCCAAAATTTTCTCAGTAAGAGAGTGTCTTTATTTCATTTCTGTTGCTCTGATAAAATACCTGACAAGATCCAATTTACAGGAGAAATAGGCTTATTTCATTTAAACTCCAGATTATAGTCTATCATTGTGGGAAAAATCAAAGCAAGAATTTTTTTTTATTTATGGTGAAAAAGTATATTTAGAATTAGCCAGCTGGACTCAGTTTAGATGATCCCAATTTTGTTGGCAACATCCAGAGCATCATAGTCAGGAGCCAACCGAACATACGCCTTCTTCTCTCCATCAGGCCTTATGAGAGTGTTGACTTTGGCCACATCAATGTCATAGAGTTTCTTCACAGCCTGTTTGATCTGGTGCTTGTTGGCCTTGACATCCACAATGAACACAAGTGTGTTGTTGTCTTCTATCTTCTTCATGGCTGACTCAGTGGTTAGGGGGAATTTAATGATGGCATAGTGGTCAAGCTTGTTTCTCCTGGGCGCGCTCTTTCGAGGATATTTAGGCTGCCTCCGGAGCCGCAGGGTCTTGGGCCGCCGGAATGTGGGTGACGTGCGGATCTTCTTCTTTTTGTGGCTGTGGACGCCTTTCAGCACTGCCTTCTTGGCTTTCAAGGCCTTCGCTTTGGCTTCGGCTTTGGGAGGGGCAGGAGCTTCCTTCTTCGCTTTTGGCGCCATCTTGGCGAAAAGGTCAAAGCAAGAATTTAAGACATATTAAGATATCACATTCACACTCAAGAATAGAAATAAATGAATTTATACCTCTTCATTTACTTGTTTGTTTGTGCTCAGCTTGATTTTCTCCTTCATATTAAGTTCAGGATCCCCTGTCTAGGGAATGGTACTGCCCACAGTGGGCAGTGAATTCTCCCATCAATTAAACTAGGACAATCCCCCACAGACATACTTACAGAACAACCCCATATGGACAAACCCTTGTTGAGACTCTCTTCCCAGGTGATTGTAAGTTGTATCAAGTAGACAACTAAAGCTAACTATTACAGATGTATTTGGAAGAACCTATTGTCTGTTTAGGTAGTTCTGAGGGGGGAGTTAGAAGTAGTTGTTTTCACACTGGTTCAATGTTCTCAGGATGTCAAGGGAACTCTGTGATAGCTTATCTTGATGATCCTCATGTGGAAGACAGATACAATGTTGCAGAGCCAGGACTGAGGGGGACAAAGAGGTTGAAGTAGCAATTACTTGTTGTGATGATATTTTAATTGTGCTGAAATGTGATTTTCTTTGTATGTTAATAAAGAAAGTTTGCCTGGAGATCAGAGGTCACATAGCCATGAACAGAAGTCAGGCAGTGGTAGCACATGTCCTTAATCCAATCACATGGCAGGCAGAGTCTCTGTGTGGTCAAGGACACAACCAAGCATGGTGACACGAGCCTTTAATCCTAGTACCAACAATAGAGACCTGGAGGTCTGTATAGACAGGCAGTGACGAGGAAGTCATGTGGCTGGGCTTAGAGCCAATGAGAAGGCAGAACAGGAAGGCAATAAAAACACAAGTTAGACGGGAAGAAACTTTCTCTAGGGATGGTGGCGAGGTGGTAAGATAAGGTAGTCATGACTCTTCAATAGTTCTCTGATCTCATTGGCTATTACCTTTGTATTTGGCTCTGTGTTTCTTATTTAATAACACTGTTTAGAAATTTGTCTACAACTTGTAGCCAGGATTTTATTTGGTCTATTAAATAAATTATTACTTGGTTTGGAGTTTGCACTTTTTTTTCCCTTTAGTCAGTCAGGATTGGGGCATGATTTTATCTTTTGTTGCTTTATTCTGTTCACATTTCTATCATTATTTTTGCCAGTATTGATGCTCTATGAAATTATGTTTAACATGGAAATATCACACCCTGGCCATGAGTACTGGTGTTTCTTTTTACCAACAATGAGATTTAGCTGATGTAGTCAAGATAGTCTCCAACTGTCATGATCTGCCTTTTTATCTCTTGACTTCATTGAAAGCTTTTTTCAGGGTCCATGACATGTCTCAGTGAGTTAAAGTGCTTCCTGCCAAGCCTGACAACCTGAATTTGATCGTCAGGAGTCACATGGTAGAAGGAGAGAATAGACTCCCACAGGCTGTCCTCTGACATTCATGCCTGTTTACCTGAAATAAAACAGAGAAAGATCCTTGCAAACCATAGTATACAGTACACTATTGACATCAACCGGCTTTGTAGTCTGTAGTGTTTGAGGCTGAGGAGTGGACAGTGCTGGGAACTGAACCAGAGTCTTGTGAATGCTGGACAAGGGCTCTACCACTGAGCTATACCCTTATCCCCTTTCACGTTATTTTGAGGCATCATTTCACTTTGTTGTCCAGGCTGAGCTCAAACTCCTGAGTTGCTGGGATGGCAGAGATGGGTCATCATGCACAGGTCTCTGTATTTGGGTTTTGAATTCTAGTCTGCCATTTGCTTAGTATGTTTTCGCTGGCTGAAGTATTGTTATGCTGTCCGTCCTATGTAAACGGTGGCAACAATCCTTACCGAAATCTTGTAGACGATTACGCGAGGCTCCATTTGAAAGTAATTTGGTTCCTGATAGGCCAATCACAATACTGTCCTCTTCCGATATTTTGATTTTTTAGTTTTGATGAGAATATTCCCTTGAAGAATAAAAAATTTTCTATAAAGGACCCATCTGTTCTTGCATTGCTATCACTGCACCCCAAAACTTGAGTAGCCACCACCTCACATTCTCCAACCTCTCCCCATCTCCATCTTGCTTGTGTGGTTGTTTTTTATTTAACACATAATTGGAAGGATGAGATTTTTTTTCAGTTCCCTAACTCAGATCTGTATTACACATGGGATTTTTTGCATCAGTTTTTTCTCCTTTTCCTTGGAAAGTTGGTAATAATTAATCCCACTTTACTTACAACAATGGAAAACCTGAAAGAAATTTGAGACAGTATTAAAACCCAAGCACAGCGTTCCCTCAGAGTAAGGCGAGTGTCACAACAATGTTATATTTAACTGTGTGCACCGTCATCTTGGGCATGGCTTTGGCTAGTTAAGAAGATAGATACCGAAGGATTTAGAAAATTGGGTGTGGTCCTGAAGTTGGATGCTTGGATTTATGAGCAGAATTCTCACATCCACCAGCTTTCCTCTGGTTCTTGCCTGGGTTTGAGCTCCCCGAGAAGCAGATCCCAGACAGGAACATGAGAAAAACAGCTGTACTGAGACAAAAAGTAGTGGGAAAGTGGCCAGGCGAGGAAGGAGGGGTAAACTGATGAAAAACACATTGTCAGACCAGTAACTCCTGGGACCATTGGATCTTGGTGTCAGTGGGGAACTCCTGGAGTCATGAAGAGCAAATGGCTCTGCAGGACTGTCCTGAGACAGAGCAGCTGGGGTGTTTCCTCGCCATGCCCACCTATCATTGGCTGGAAGAAATCATTTCTGAGATCATTTGTTTTCTTGCTCTCTGACCTGCTGCATTGTGGAGAAAGCAGGTAAAGGATTCCAGAAGCTGAAGAAGGCCCTTAGGCTGGTACCTATGATCACTGAAGGGGCCAGGACATAGAGTTGGGCACCAATTGTCTAATGAATGCTTGGCACAAAACCAACTTGGATATAGGTGTGTGCTTCAATGTGAAAGTTTGGGGCCTCCTCTTCCTCTGGTTCATATGTTGAAACTTAACAATGGTATTAAGAAATGGGGTTTGTTTGGATGGTGGGAGGTGATTAGGTCATAAGGTTGGAACCTTCATTAATGGGATTAATTGCTTGAAGCGGTTATATTTTCGATGGAATACAAACCACTTGACATAAGCCACCTAAACGAGGGAGAAATTATTAAAATAAATGTTGTAAAAAGATTAAAAAATAAAAATAGAAGGAAGAAATCATTTTGCTTGCAATTTCAGAGGTTACGGTCTATGTGCCTCAGTTCTATTGACTCTGGATCCACCTGAGGGCAGGATATCATGGTGGTGAGATTATGTGAACAAGAGGGCTGTTCACCTCAGCTGAACAAGAAGCCAACTGGAGGAAGTGAGAAGAGCACCGTAGAGCTAGAGCGAGCCCAGTTCACCTTGGCGGGTGTGTCTCCTGTTCTCTCTCCCCTCAAGCTGGCCATCAAGTCAAACCACCACAGTGCCCATATAGAAGAGGTCCACTGACCCAATGGCACTCATGCATTCCTTCAACCACATGATAATTCAGCCATCTATAGCCCAGAAGTGAGTGCTCATGGGAACCCAACCACACTGGTTCCCTGACCTTACACTGCCAGCCTCCAAAGCTGTGGAAAGTAGTTTCTATTGTTTACAAGTCACTGGTGTTTTGTGATAGCAGCCCCAAGCTATGATAATGGGGCATTAAAAAAAATGCCTTGCACAGGTTCAGGAAACAGCACAGGTTACTGGGGACACAGGTCCGACATCAAACAAGCTGTTCCCAGCTTTCTCATGACTATGACTTTGTTGCTTGGTTTCTTTGAACCCTGGTTGCCCTTTATATTCTAGGCTCAATGGTAATAAACGAATGAAGGAAAACCAAAGACATGCGTTAGACACTCCAGAAATTGTAATCTTATTCTTTTTGTAACAAAGTAAGTTTATTTAGTATCATTAGCTTTCAGAAAATGGTACAGAAAAATCAAAAAGGAAACAAAGTTTAAAACAATGACCTTCCTTATGTTGATTGGATGTTATAGCCCCTTGCTCCCTTCCCAGGCAATAACTAGATATCTGGGGCCATGTGTACTAGGCCCTTGTATTTGTCATGACTTCCTGTTGCTTAGAGTAGAAGGCTATGACTGCACAGGACCTCCTCTGTTCACTACTAGCTCTCTGGAACAGTGATTGAGATGAAAGATGGATTTTCTTTTACTGAAATCTGTTCTGGTAAGGTAGCTCCGGGAATAATTTCAAATACACAAAACCTAGGGAATCATGTTCTTTTGGCTAGTCTTTGAATGTGATTTTGATGGAAAATCACCCTCCTTTTTCTTTTTTCTGTCACTTAGTTGAGAGATCATTAAGTTGTAGCCAAAGGAACTTTCTAGTACTACTGTTGCCAAAGGGTTAGTAATTACTACTTTTACTACTGCTAATACAGGCTCCATGAAAGTGTGGTGTTGATGATGATGATGATGATGGTGATTATGATGATGATGCTATTGGTAGAACTATGAATAGACCAGCTACTCCTACTGCTGCTATCAATATTGCAGCTAGTACTACTGATACTATTGAAGCTGATGCTGGATGATGACAATCATTACTAGTACTGTCACTACAGTGCTGTACAACTGCTCCTTCTAGCAGTAGTCTGCAACCACCAATGTTGCTATTACCTTTGCAACTACTTTTGGTGCTAATTCTCCTATTGCTGTTGCTGCCACAACTTCTTGATTTACTGTTGCTGTTTGGTAGAGGAATGCTTTGGGTAATACGTGCAAACTGTCAGTGCTTAGGGTCTTTATCTCAAAATAACATTAGGGGGAAGTCACTGTGTTTGCTCCCTTTTACAGGGAAGGGGCCAAGGCAGGGGATGGTCACTCACTTGTCCACCATCAAGAGACAGAATTGGAATTTAATTTTTGGTTTGCTTGGCAACCATGCTTTGTGTGTGTGTGTGTGTGTGTGTGTGTGTGTGTGTGTGTGTGTGTACTTGCACATATGTGTGCATGTGCATGTGTGAGTGCATTTATGTGTGCATGTATGTGTGAACACAGGTGTGCAGGTGCCGTGGCACACATGTGGAGGTCAGAGCACAAGCTCTGGTGTTAGTCCTCATGTCCTCACCTATCTTGGGAGGAAAGGGTCTCCTTTTTAGTGTACTTCTGCGTGTACAGGGTTAACTGACCTTCAAGCTTCTGAGGATCTCCTAATCTCCACCTCCCGTCTTGTCACAGGAGCACTGGGATTACAGACACGTGCCACCATACCTGGCTTTTATGTGGGTGTTGGGGATGAAACTCAAGTCCTCATGTTTACACATAAACTTTCCCCCACTGACCATTCCCACCCCCAATGACTTCTCGCCCTACTTCCTTCTGAGCATTCCCATTCATGCTTTTCCATTATTTGCACAAGAGAAGGGCAGGCTTCAGGCATGCATGGAAGAAGGACTGAGTGAATGCACTGAGATGGGTGTTCGTGTTGTGACTCATGATATTTACTGCTTATTGAACTGAAGAACAGTGTGGATGGTTCCTGCAGTAGTAGCAACAGGGGAGATGCACACACAGTAAGAAGTGAAGGCAGGCAGTCAAAAGCAGCCTGGCTTTTCCCATGGACCTCTTTCTATCTAGGACCAAGGTGGAAGGTGCCATCTACTCTACAGGAGGGTCTTCTCCCTTCAGTTAATCCTTCTTGGAGAGCCCTCATGCACTCACCCAGAGGTATGTCTCTTCATTGCTCCCAAATCCCATCAAATCAACAACTAGCATTAGCCACCATAGTCCTGGTGACATAAAGTCTAAAGTACTCATTCTTCTTCCTCAGTTCATGCCTGCTCTCCTCCTTGAATGCCTCATCTGATAACCTGCCACAGACCCCCTTATATATTCAGAGCATCGGGATGCTCTGGGAAGGATGGGAGTCACAGATCTCTGTGTTTCTGATGCTTGCCCTAAACTAACCTGTTTGTTAAAACAATCAATAGTGTTTGCGTTACTCTTTTAAGAAGGGACTTGGTTCCCTCTGTTTGCTGTCACTAATCAACTTCTATTAGTTGCCCCGGTGCATTGTTTTACAGGAGTAGAAGACTATATAGTACAGTTATTTATTCACATTCAGATCCTCTCTTCCAATGGCACAGGCTCCATGATAAGGAGAATGAAAGCATGACTTGGTACTCTCTTCAGCTGACCCAAGCTCCACATGCAGAGGGTGCGGGCCATGTCATACATTGTATGGTTTCCTCACTTGGGCATCCTTTCCTACAATCTATAGCAGAATTTTTCTGGATCATTCCGATTTTCTCCCCAGTGTTATTTCTGTGGCCAAATAGGCTATTGAGCCACTCAGTTTCTCTTCTTGTAGTTCCACACGTAGGTGAGTTGTCTGCTGTCTGGCTTTATTTTGGGTAGAGCTATATGGAAGTAGAAAGTGAGGCCTATACAAGAGCCAACCAGAATGCCAAGAACCTTAACTGTGCATGCCCATCTTCCCTCTTTGAGGTAAAAGTATCATTTGTTTGGACCCGGTGCACTGGTTGACCTTCTAGAAGACCGAGGTTTGATTCCCAACACTCACATGGCAGCTACCAACTATTGAGCACCAGGCATGCAGGTACACAGACATACACACAGGAAAAACGCCCATACACATAAAATAAAATAAAAACATTTAAAATAGAAATCTTATAGGTAAGATATGGTTATAGCCTTACATATAACTAAGACTTCCTGGCTGAAATTGAATTGCATTTTAATAGAAAATGTTAAAGGATACACAACAACATTTAAACATAAATACTTATTGGAAAAGCCACTCAAAAAACAATGTTTCTTATATAAGTCCAAATCTCAACCTTATTCCTGAATGTTTCAATGTGGGAGATTCTAGCTTTTAAAATAAACAAACTCAAAACCTGAGAGTATGTGTATAGCAGAGACTCACAAAAATATTTTTTCGATTTTCTTTTTAATTCACCTGACTTGGTTTCACAGATAAGGAATCTGAATTTTCTGTGAAGTCCTGACATGGTCTTCCAAATAATTTTAGGGCTTATAGGTAAAACTGGCTGTGCACTTTTGTGATTATTTCCCCAAATCTGCTTGTGGGTAGGCTCCAGCACCTGCTAAGCTTTTCACTCCTCTGTTCTATTCTCTTGATTTTCTTAGCTTCTGCTTCTCCAAAACAAAGTAAGTCCACGTCTCTCCTGTGTGGGCAGCTGGGACGAGCTTGCTTCTCATTTCTTTCTCAGTGTCGTGCTCACACGGCTCCCTCACTTCTGAGTTATAGCCCTGCCCCTCCATGGAGCTGTAAATCACAGGTGGAACGGTTAGGAGAGCGCAACTGTAACACAAGACACAGCTCTCCCCCAGCTTCCACTTTGTCTTGTTCTTTATTGGGAGGCACCATCTCAGGAACTCTGTGAAGATATTGCTGAGCCTCCAGGAGTTGCTGTGGGATGCTGAAAGGCCCACTTGCCCAGAAATAGACCAGAGACTTAAGTGCAATTCTAAGACTTAGCAGGGCAGACAGTTCCCAACGGGAGGCCTTTCTGAAGGTCCTGCCTAGTTTAAGGAGTTGGCTTTCAGAGACACTGAGAGTGAAGAGAGGCTTTGGGCTCAGCAGACTTCTCATTGAATCATGGCCTTAAGTGGTGAGTTTCCAAGTTGCAGTTAAAAATGGCCCATCATGAACCTCAATTTCTCCCAAACATCTTCAATGAGAGATGTGTTAGCTAGTCCTGGGTATTAGTAGTAATAATTATAGCACTAAGAAAACAAAACCAACTAACCCACCAAAGGAACAAGCAAAAAAAAAACAAAAAACAAAAAACAAAAAACAAAAAAACAAGTGACATTTGCTGAATCCTTTTGAAAAAAATCATTTATTTTATTCACATGAATGTGTGTGTGCTTGTATGAGTTTATGTGCATCAAGGTGTGTGCAGGAGCCTGCAGAGGCCAGAAGAGGGCATTGGATATCCTGGAAATGGCATTACAGCTGGTTCTGAGCCACACACCATGCAGGTGCTGGGAGCTGAACCCTGGTCCACTGCAAGAGCAGCAAGTGCTCCTAACCATCTCTCCAGCCCTGAGTTCTTTCTCATCTGTCAGACCTAATCTAAACATTTTGCTTTGTATAAATTACTTACTAACAGAGAAAAAGGGCAGATACCTCTCTATTTCTCTTCTACGGCTGGAAGGACACTGAAGATATCAACATACTTACCAGAGGCCACACAAGATTGGGTTCCTAAGTCTAGTTTCTCAACTATAGCTTACATTCCCCAGTGCAAAACAAACCTCTCCCATTTTCACGTCTGTGAATCCCAAATTTCTGCTCAGAGGCTACAGGCAAGAAGCCTCTCTTGGTTCTTACTTGCATTCTGCTCTGGTCAGCATGCTCACGTCCCCTCAGATTTCACATGTTAAAACCCAAGTCCTCACTAAGAAATAAAGCGTTTGGGGAGGTCATGTGTCATGGAGCAGACACTCCATGGATGGAATTATTCTTCTGACAAAAGTGACCTCAGAGCTTCTTCATGTGAGAATAGAAAGGAAAAGTTCCACCTTTGCATCAGAAAATAGGTTCTCCCCACATACCACATCACTTGTTGTAGTGGCTAGCTGTTCCAGCTTTGACCTGGAAGTACTACCCCAATTGAGGCTTCCAGTAACTGTCACACCTACAAGGCAGGGCCGAGAGAGGAGCCCTAAAGACCCAAGATCCAGATATGCTGACTCTCTTGGTTCCTGGATCCTCGATGCTGGAGGCAGACCAAGCAGAGTTCTTCAGAGAACACCGCTGGACTGCTCTTCACCTTTCCCAGACCATGTAACCTATCCCTTTACTTGTAAGTTACCCCACAAAATAAACCTCCCTTTTAACTACGTGGAGTTGCCCTAATACTTCCACCAATAACTTGTACCTTTATTTTAGACTTCCTAGCCTCCTAACTTGGAGGAATACATTTCTCTTATTTATAAACTGCATAGATTATGTCATTTTGATATAAACTTTAGTAGACCAAGACATATTAGCTCTGAAAACTTGATAGAGCATGTCCACATTCCAGCCCCTTGTTTTAACTTCTACAGCTATCCTATGAAATAAGTATTAATCCCTTCACGTTGCAGAAATTCTGTAACTCCAGGCCACATCAAAGGTGATCAGTGACTGCTGTGGGATGTCTTTCTGTATGCTGTGAATATGTGTGGCTCCCATTGAATAATAAATAAAGCTGTTTTGGCCTATAGCAAGAAAGCTTACAGCCAGTTGGGAAATCCAAGCAGAGATACAGGGGGAAGAAGGGCAGAGTTGGGAGAGATGTCAGCCCACCTTGAAAGGAGCAACAAGATTCCAGCAGACTGGTAACACCATGGCCATGTGGCACATATAGATTAATAGGAATGAATTAATTTAAGATGAAAGAGCTATCTAGCAAGAAGCTGAAGCCACAGGCCATACAGTTTGTAATTAATATAAGCCTCTGAATGATTATTTTATAAATGGCTGCAGGACCGTGAGGCCAGGAAGGACTGAGAAGTTTCTGGTTGCAATTGGCGTCCAAACGTGATGGCAAGAGATTCCACCTAAAACCTGAGAGAACTTACTAAAACAGAGCTAAGAGCAGCTTCCTAGTTCATATGCCTCATGGGGGCTGCAGTACAGAGATGCTGCTGTATAGAGACCTGTGGCATTCGAGCTTGAGCACAGCACGGTGGAGTCCCAACGTGGTACACAGAGGTATCTCCAAACCATGTAGTGCACTGTGTGGTGAATTTAGTTTTTGCTTGTACAAAAAAAGGGGGGAGGGAGTTTTGGGCTACACATTGCTTGATGGAGGCATAGACCCCTCTGCTTTCCAGAGTTGGAAGTGAGCATGGATCCCAGAGCTGCCAGTAAATGTACCTCTGCCATGTTGGGAAGCTGAGGTGGGTGGAGGCAGCAGCCAGGGCTGCCACTTCGGTCCTAGCCACACTGTAGTTTAAATCAATGGTCAAAAAATGATTACAGATTCACAATAAGACAAATTCAGATGGAATAAAACTCTGAACAATTTACACTGTGTGTAAAAGTATACATAAGCTTGGAAGAGAGAGGAAAAGGAATATAGGCAGTTACATAAAGAAATAGTTTTAAAAAATGAAGTCTTTAAGGAAACGTAAGAATAATATGAAGGTTAAGCCATGTAATGATGGAAACTACACAAAGAATCTGGATACTGCATATTATTATATTGTCTTTAGGATTTTTAACTGGAGAGAGACATTTGAACTTTGGGTTGTAGCATGAATCTTAAAAGTCTTAACGAGTTCTTATTAATAAAATCAAACCTGAGCCGGGTATTGGGGTGAACACTGGAAGGTCACAGAGACAGAACAAACCACAACTAACCTCACCTGGCCAACTTCTCAGCTGATCTTGTTTCCTCAGACTGGATGCCCCGAGCCCTCATCCAGAATGGGTCTCAGCTGAACTGCTGCTAGAAGCCTGAAAGCTTAACCAGCCACATGCTTCTCCAGGCCAAAGGCTTCTCCAGGCCAAAGGCCTCTAGTTTCTGTTCCTCACGCCTTATATACCTTTCTGCTTTCTACCACCACCCCCTGGGATTGAAGGCGTGCTTTCTGGGATTAAAGGCTGTGTCACCATGCTTGGCCTTTTCCAATGTGGCCTTGAACTCACAGAGATCCAGAGGGGTTTCTGTCTCTGGAATGCTAGGATTAAAGGCGTATGCCACCACTACCTATCCTCATGTTTGATATTGTGGCTGTCCTGTTCTCTGACCCCAGATAAGTTTTATTAGCATACACAATATTTTGGGGAACATAATACCACCACATTGGGTGACTGTCCAGGCAGCCAAATGTTTCTGTCATTTCTAGAATTCTGGAAGTTGCTTACAATGCACTTCCTGTTTACTTAGGTAATTTTATATCCCTCTGGGGTCTTCGATGGAGTTGAAGACTAGATAGTTATAATTATAGTTTTCCTTGGCTACAATAAAAGGTAAATTAGATATGAAACTTCAGACTCACAAAAATAGGATAGATAATAGAGTATTTTCTTTAATTTTGCCAAATACAAATAGACTAGATATTATAACTTCAATTGCTGCTTGATTACTGTTTTCTTATATATAATTTTACTGTGGTAAAGTTAACACCTTCCTTTTTGATTAGGCAGAAAAGGGGAAGTACTGTGGGATGTCTTTCTGTATGCTGTGAATATGTATGGCTCTCATTGGATAATAAATAAAGCTCTTTTTGCCTATGGCAAAGACGCTTACAGCCAGGCAGGAAATCCAAGGAGAGATACAGGGAGAAGAAGAAGGACGGAATGGGAGAGATGCTAGCCTGTCAATAAAGGAACAACAAAATGCCAGCAGAAGGCAGGCATGGTGCTGGAGCAGTGGCTAAGAGCTTATATGTAATCCATAAGCACATGGCAGAGAGTAGTACTGGGACTGGCATGGGCTTTTTAAAGCTGAAAGGCCAGCCCCAAAGACACACCTCCTCCAACAAGTCCACACCTCCTAATCCTTTCAAAACATCAGCTGGGAACCAAACATTCAAATCTATGAGCCTATGGATGCTATTGTTATTAACACCACCCCTCCTCAATTCCTTGGTTCCTTCATTCCCTCTTTCTCCCTCTCCCTCTTTCTCTCCTTTTCCTATTTCCTGCTTTTCTGCCTCTCTTCCTTTCCCTTCCTCTCCTACCCAGTTCTCATCCAAACTGCCCTTGAACTTGTGATCCACCAACCTCAGCCTCTGGAGTGCTGAGGTTACAGGCATGTACCACCACAACTTGGTTCACCTCCATTCCCATATCCTCCTTTGTTTCTATTTTATTTATTGTCTAGACAGCCTATGACAAACCCTTGGCTAATCATCTTTCAAATGATTTTGTTTTAAATGCATTTTATATATGACTTATTTGATACTTCATATATAAAGATATGTTATTTCCAGGAGCCACATTTGGAAGACAGAAGACACAGACAATACCTGATACCTTCCACACTGTGGTTAAGAATATCTCCATGTTGCCAGGTGGTGGTGGCACACACCTTTAATACCAGCACTCGGGAGCAGAGCCAGGCGGATCTCTGTGAGTTTGAGGACAGCATGGTCTAGAGAGCAAGATCCAGGACAGGCACCAAAAAAAACACAGAGAAACCCTGTCTCTAAAAACCAATAATAATAATAATAATAATAATAATAATAATAATAATAAAATAAAAAAGGAGTGTCTCCATGCATCAAACTATTTTATTTCAATGCATGCAAATCAGGTTGTCTATAGGTGTCTTTGATTAGGAAAGCAAAAAGAAAATGCTGGGATCTGCTTTCAAGCCTTGTCTCCTCTTCATCACTCCTAGAAGTGTGTTTAGAACTTTGCCGTTGGATTGTGCACATTCATCTAGTTTTTCCCCCTCTTAAGGGACAGTGTCTGTGTGAGATCAGCTCAGCCTTCGGAAATTGTAAGTAATTTTTCCTACTGCTTTTCTTGGATTCCCCTATCAAGACAAGCTAGAGGAGTTCCTCCTGAATGAAAAATTCACAGTCTTCTCACAGATGATGGATTTACAGTTTGGTGGTGAAAACAAATTGCTCATCCTACCTACCATGTGTCTAAATGCATGAGTCTGCAGTGATCATCAGTTTAGATTAAATCTAGCTTTGAGTTTTGAGGCTTACAAATAATTTGTGTTACAATTATGTTACTAGTTTACCAAAGTGATAATATCTTAAATATTTGGGTAACTCTTATATGGTTTTAAACAGAGTATCCAAACATAAAGAGTCTATTTGGAGCATTTTCTTTTCATATGACACAGTAATAAGAAAAAAAAATTCCCAAAGTACATTTTCATCTTAAAGCTGAAAACTGTAGTATATGTACCAGTTCAGAGGATTTCCCCCTTTGATGTTTCTTGTCATCTATTAAGCTATGTTTGTTTTCCTGTATTCCTCATGACATCACAAGACAAACAGTCTACATGTGGGTTTCCTATTGTATCACAGAGTCTGAAACTCCTGGGTACTCAAAAACAGCAAGAAAAACGGAGCTTTAAAGTGAATTTCTGAATGCTGTGGTTCATTTTTCTAGTAATTGCTGTGGTAGTTTGAATGTATTTGGCCCCCATAATCTCATCGGGAGTGTCATTATTAAGAAGTGTGGCTTTGTTGGAGTAGGTATGGTCTTGTTGGAAGAAGTGTGTTACTACAGGGGTGGGCTTTGAGGTTTTCTATGCTCAGGATACCTCCCAGTGTCTCTCAGTTGACTTCCTGTTGCCTGCAAAATGTAGGACTCTCAGCTACTACTCCAGCACCATGTCTGCCTGCATGCCGCCCTGCTCTCCGTCATGATAATGGATTGAACCTCTGAAACTGTAAGCAAGCTACCCCAGTTAAATGTTTTCTTTATAAGAATTGCTATGATTATGGTGTCTCTTCACGAGAATAGAAACCCTAAGACAACTGCCCATGTTAAAGGTGAAATATATCTTATCAATCTATTAGACATTTCTTACTGTTTTCACAGCAGGCAGAACGATGTTATAAGTCTGGAAATAACAACTTCTAGTCTTTTGTTTTTCTCTCTTTATCCCAGAAGTGCTTTTTCTAGACTGGGTTTTTCTGAACTTCATACCATGGACACTGTGGATCAGATAATTTTTTTGTTGTAAGGAACTCTCTGGACACTATAGAAAGCTTAGGAGCATCCCAGGCCTCTACCCACTAGATGACAGTAGCATCCATCTCATCCATCTCTGAATTGTGAAAACCAAGATGTCCTTAGACAGCCCCACATATCCCCACAAATTCAGAATCACCCTTGACTGGGAACTGCTGGTTTAAGCTCTTATTTCCTTGCTATTTTGAGTTGGCAGAGACACCATCAGAACCCCATTTGTTTGAATTCCTGGCAAGCTGAACTTTTATATTTAGAGTTTATGAATGAATTCTCTTTCTCTGGCATTTGCCCAGGAAAGGGAAGGCAATACACTACAGAAATGGAAAGTGTATCCGCCTGATCACCTGAGAGCCCCCAGCCTATGGGCTTCTAGTATGTCCTTGGCAGGTGAGGTTATTGTTGACTCATTTGGTTGATTTTCTATCACAATGACTGGCTTGTATACATGTGTGGTACAAGTGAGAAGCAATACTCTGACCCTTTACATATTTTAATTGTAAAAACCACAGGGGTTCTCCTGACCTTTCAGGAACTGTATTTCCTTTCCTATAGCTCAGGGATAAAGCACACATCTTCAATATGCCTGGCTCAAGGTCTGTTGTACATGTAGACAAGGCATATGAAAGCTACACAAACTCTAAGGCATTTCACTAATGATCTCTTGTCTTGTGTTGTGGAATAATCTTTCTATACACTGTGAAGATGTGTTGCTCTCATTAGTTTAATAAAAAGTTAAATGTCCAATATCTAGGAAGGAAGAGGTTGGGTAGAACTTGCAGACAGGGAGAGAGTGCTGGGTTGAAGGAGAATGGAGTCACAAAGAGATTCGGGGAGAAGGAAGATGAACATGCCATGTTGAAGAAAGGTACTAAGCCACATGATAGAATGTAGATAAGAAATACGGATTAATTTAAGTTGTAATAGCTAGTTAGTAACAAGCCTAAGCTATGACTGAGCATTTATAATTAATAATGTTGTTATTTGGGAGCTGGCTGGCAGGACAAAAAGTTATGCCCACAAATGGCACCCAACGTCTGGCCATGTACATCCACATATGGCCTGAAAAAGCTTTTTAAAAGTTTGGAACACAGAGTCAAAGGAAGCTTTCTGTTGACCAAGTTCTCTTGGATACCCTCAGCGTATGCAGACTGTGGGCTGGAGCCAGCCACCAGAGCCACGTGTCAGTGCCATGTAATAGGTTGAACCACACTGGCAGCTGACATAGCAGTTTAAGATTCATCTCATGTGATCAGAGAACATTACAGATGCTCAGTAAAGACAGATCCAGATAGATACAACCTCTTACAGTATGTTTAAAAATGCACATAGGCTTAAGAAAGAAAAGAGAGACAGTCATAGGAAAATAGTTTAAAAATAAAGTCTTTAAAGAGAGAAATAAAATAATAATAAAAAAGAATAAGTCACATAGAGATGGGAAATACACAAGGAGTCTGGATCTTTTATGGTGTTGTATTGACTTAAAATTTTTTGATTGCTGATGAACAAAAAATAGCTGCTGAGAGACACTGGATTATAGAAACTGCTAGATTAAACAAGCCTATATATTTTTTAAAATGTCTTAACTTCAAAATGTAAGTCAAAATGCATTACATTTGGGGAGAGGTTATGCTTTTATTTCCATGGAAAACAAAAGACTGTGAATTCATTCAAAGTAAAGAGGATCAGGTTTGATCAGGGAAGACACTCCGCAAATCTTGGCTACAGACATAAAGAAATAAACCTAGAAAAACTACAAGATACATGATACATATTTTACCTGCTCAAACATAAGACAAAAAAAATCATCTTTGTCTGACTTGTGTACAATGCACAATCTATACTTATATTAATGCAGATCTGTATGTTACCTTTGAAAGTTTATGTGTTTCCAGAGCCAGAGGACCAGACACCAATAAAAATGAATGGTCCAGGTGATCCAGCATCTCAGAACACCTCTGTTGCAGTGTCCTCAGAGTTTTGAATCCAGAACAGCTTCAAGGCTACTGATTCAGCCTCACAGACTACTCCAGCCAGAACTTGAACATTTTCCTGATTTTCTCACGGTCCCCCAAAGATGCCCACACCACCAGACAGCAGGAAATAGTCTAGAAAAAAACAACACCCCCATTACCAAGAGATGGAGTGGTGGTTTTGATCATTTGATGGTTTATGGATGTTTGTCATCATTTGAGGGGTTGGTTACAAGTTGTTATTGGTCATGGTCAGAATAAAAAGCTAAATAAAGGAGTTAGATTTAAAGATCTCTTTTTGAAGAAAAAAGAGGGATAGATATAGTATAAAAATGATGAGATAAAAGGATAGATTATTGAATCTACTTTAATCCAAAAAGTAACTATTAATCTCAAAATATTTTACATTGGTGTGGATTTTGGTTTATTGATACAAATTTAAAGTTATTTTTGTTATACTGTATGTATGTTTCTACTCTTGTTTGGGGTGTTGTACTTATGCAACTCATTTAAAATGTAATTTATAATTAAGAAAAGCAGCTTAGTAATTAGTCATCTATAATCAAACTTGTAGTCATATTAGATATGTTTTCAAGGTTAAACAGATACATATTTAGATAGGTAGATGGTCTTCAAACACTTTGAAGACCTACAGAATATGAAATTTAAAATATTTTACTAAAATAAGACATTTCATGACAGTGAGATACATCTGCTTCTAACAGCACCAATTAACTTCAAAAGAAAAAGGATGGCCAGGTGGTGGTGGCATATGCCTTTAATTCCAGCACTCGGGAGGCAGAGCCAGGCTGATCTCTGTGAGTTCAAGGCCAGCATGGTCTACAGAGTGAGATCCAGGACAGGCACCAAAACTATACAGAGAAACCCTGTCTCAAAAAACCAAAAATAATAATAATAATAATAATAATAATAATAATAATAATAATAAAATAAAAAAGAATGATGAACATCAAAGAACCTTTGTATGTAGTTTACTTTCTTTGTTGCAAAAGCTGTCAATTTGGGAAAGAAACTGCCCTGCCTCAACTGTTGACATAATACTGTCCAAACAGTATTGGACAAACAAAATGTAAAAGAAAGTGATTGCAGAACTTTGCCAAGACAAGACAGGACAGTCCTTCAAAAGTCTCTACTTCTCAGAAATGTCTAGCAGATACACTAGGCCTGTAGGCCAGAGATGGATGCCCCAACATTGCAGAGGAACTCTGGCTGACTGTCCAGGCAGCCAGATGTCCCTGTCATTAGATAATGTTACATCCTTCTGGGGTCTTTGAAGCAGTTAAAGACTAAATAGTTAGAATTATAGTTTTCCTTAGTAATGATAAAAAGCAAATTAGGTATAAAACTTTAGACTCACAAAGGTAAGATAGATAATAGAGTATTTTCTCTAAATTTGTCAAATACAAATGGATTAAATATTGTAACTGTAATTCTTACTTGATAACTTTTTGTTGTATATAGTTTTACAGTGTTGAAATTAAAACCTTCCTTTTTAATTAGACAAAAAGGGGGAAATGTTGTGAAATAATCTTTTTATACACTGTGAAGATGTGTTGCTCTCATTGGTTTAATAAAGAGCTAAATGTCCAATAGCTAGGAAGGAAGAGGTTAGGTGGAACTTGCAGACAGAGGGAGAGTGCTGGGATGAATGAGAGTGGAGTCACGAGGAGACAGAGGGCGAAGAAAGATGAACATGCCATGTTAAAGAAATGTACTGAGCCATGTGGTAGAATGTAAATAAGAAATATTGGTTAAGTTGTAAGGACTAGTTAGTAACAAGCCTAAGTTATTAGCTGAGCATTTATAATTAATAATGAGACTCTGTGTGATTATTTGGGAGCTGGCTAGTGGGACAGAAAATTATGCCCACAGTCTAGCATTATGAAGTTAAGCTGTTAAAGTCAAAGGCATAATGACAAAGCACTCATCAATGTTTTTCAGCACTTTTCGCAAGGCCACAGAGAAACTGTCCATGTGACAAAATGGATCCTATACTTTCTCTGCTGTGGCTCAGAAATGAACATGCTAACCTGCACATCTAAGATTGATAAAGACAGAACTCATATGACAATGTTGAAACATAGGGGGGAAAACGGTAAAACCAATATTGATGAGGCACTCCTATAACCCCAGAGTTTAGGAGGATAAGGCAGGAGGATTATGACTTTGAGGTCAGCCAGGAGGATTGTGACTTTGAGGTCATCCTAGACACTTTAGTATATTTCAAGTCAGATGGGCTACAGAGTAGGACCCTGTCTCCAAATAAAAGGACTAAAACCTGAATCTGGATGTGAAAACTCAGTACCAGGGATCTACACATAACTTTTATAAGACTTCAAGTGAGTAAATTGGGCTGGGAGGGTCTGTATACCAGACCTCAGTATTAGAAAAATGTATCTGGCATGTCACCTGAGAGCCCCCAATCAGCCCCCTATGGGCTTCTAGTACATCCTTGGTAGGTGAAGTCATTGCTGATTCATTTGGTTGACTTTCCTCACAATGACCAGCTCGTGTGCATGTGTGGTGCATGTACTTGAGTGTTCATAGACACGGTGTGTGTGTGTGTGTGTGTGTGTGTGTGTGTGTGTGTGTGTGTGTCTTCCTCTATTGTTCTTCTATCCACCTTATCTTGAAACAGGGTCTCTCACTGCATCATTTCAGCTAGGCTAACCTGTCTCTACCCCCAGTGCTGAGATTACAGATCAGGGATTTGAACTCAGGTCCTCATGCTTGCATATCAAATACTCTTCCTATGGAGCTATTGCCTCAGTCCAACGACGAGCATTTAAAAGACTATATAAGGGATATCACCATCATTTGAAAGGTTACAAAAGGGCAAATGGCATGAAACTTGGGGTATGTGCAATTGAGACTTAATATCTAGATTTCTCACCCCCAAATATGGTCTTCATTATGTCCTCTTAAAATAATTAAAGGTAAATTAGATCAATTTTCCATTTATCAATTTGTTTAAATCTTACTATTTTGAATTGGAGGGTAGTAAGTCCTTGAAAAATCAGTTGGCAGAGAGCTGGGAGCCCACAAATAAAACCATGAAATAGTTAATGAATATAGAAGAGGACCTCAGTGAACCTTTTTTTCCAACTAATTTTAGAAAATTGAAGTAAATTGGTCAAAGCTAACTGTGTGAAGATTCGCCACCTAACTTGGAAGAAGTTTAAGAAGTTGGCTCAGAGGAAGCATGTCATTTTCAGGTTCGTGTGCCTTTAAGAGAACTAGTCAGCCAAACTCAAAGCAACAAGGATGCTAATTAACTCTGATTAGAGAATTTACTTCCAGGACTTTGTAGAGGTTTAGATAATTATAATGTTGTAGAGAACAAATTACTTATTATCTCTTTGAGGCATTCTCACTTGGCAAGAGCCCTTTGATCATGGGGACATACACACATAGGCGATCATGTATTAGTTTTACATATGAAAGTCTTGAGTTCCTTTAATCCTTATGGGACAGCAAGATTTATCAGTGGAAAACAGATCTGAACTCTCTTGACCTTCCCTCAACACAAAAATCCTTAATTCGGGTATAACGACAGGCTGGAAAGAGCAAATGCTTTTAACTAACATCAACATGCTCTGGCAGTCTTTGTAATTAATCAGGGCAGAAAATTCGCAGACAAGGGAGTAACATAGGCTGTTGCAAGTCATATTCCTGTGGACTCAGCAATAGCATACACTTTTTCTTCACTCCACTTGGCGTTTGAAAAGGACCATCATTTGAAAATGACAACTGCAATTGTTGGAAATCACTGGAAACTTGCTCAGCCTTTGAAGACCCAGCAACGCTTATTGTCACAAGCAAGGAATGGTAATGTGCTTGGGTTTCTGCTAGTTATCCTGAATCATTCCCCTCCTAGAAACCACAAAGTTTAGCCATCTCACGGTGGCAGAGCCTGTCTCCATTAAATCTATGTATTATTTTATAGCAAGGAGTAGAAAAGGATGAATATAAATTGAAAATGCAAGTGTGGGAGGTGGAACCTAAGCGTGAATAATTTTATGAATGCACCATGGTGGAGGTGACTTCATAGTCCCAGCACGTGAGACAAAACTCCCCATTGTAGTGAGAAGCCGTTAGGATATTATTGGTAGAAGAGTCTGGGTACTTGTATAATTTTGTCAGGAATGGGTAAATGCATTAAAAGCAACATCTTAAAAATGAAAAGTGGATGGCATGCTAAAATGATTGGGAACAGGTAAGAATAAATCTCATAGCTGTAATAAGGAATTTGTTTTTAAATACCTTTCATTACATAAAACGGGAAAGATGACGATGATACATGGTGAGGCATTAGCTGAAAGGGGTCCAGATACTGAACTGGGGGAAGTTATTCAAGCATTCAGAGCCTCTGGCTCTTTTTTTCCTTTGTAAAACATCATTTCTAGACCCCAAAGCCTGCCCAGCAGGTTTATTTAGGGATTATATGAAATCGTTCTCATAAAGAGTCAGACTATGGCAGGTACTTAATAAATGCTGGAGGCGGTGAAGTTATTTTACAGCTAGAGGAAGCACACAGATGTGAGACAAGGGAGGAGGAGATGAGCTGGAAATTCTCAGAAGTGACTCTCAGGAAAGGAAACATCTCTAAGTTTCTATAGAAAGTGGTGACATTTAAGACATTTAAGACAAATGGTCAGGCATGGCCACAAACCAACATGGATAAAAGTCACATCCCTGAGTTTGAAAGTCAGATGCAACTGTGCCAGGCTTTAACCCTCTGATTGTTGGACATGTGGAAGCATTGTTGGATATAGCTGGGGCTACTAGAGGCTTCGAAGGACAAGGGAAAGCTTTAGGAGCAGGGGCTTTTTGTTTGTTTATTTATTTGTTTGTTTTTAGAAAGCCATTTTTTTCTGTCACAAAAGAAACATTTCAGTACTTAAATAAAGATAGCAATACTTAAGCCTATCAATCATATCAGGAGAGAAGATGCTGGTGAAAATACTGTTGCTCAGTTGCTGGGATCATGAGATGTGTTGAGTTAGCATGCATTGGGTCCAGACAAAGCCTGAGCTCCATATAAAACATCACTGTCTACTCCAATGGAACTGTTTAGGTTCCTGTAATTATGTGGACTGAATACAGATAAAGAAATGCAGCCCAGAAAAGGTCTGATTTGGTAATGAAGCGGGTCATAACAGAGTCAGATCTGACTTCCATCTAGCAGGAGCATCATTTACAAGGATTATAGTTCATCATATACAAACATTGCAAGAATCAGGTGAGGATGCTGAAGGGCATTCAGGTACTTGGACCAGAGTGATGAAGGGCATCCATCACTCACAGTATGAACCACAGCAGTGAGAGGGAAATCAAAGTATATTGACTATAGTGATTAGGAACATCTAGGAACACAGACAACAATGGTGACAGACAACCAGGAACATGGACCACAGTTATCAGGGGCTTCAAGGTACACAGACCACAGTGACAAGGGTTAACAGTTCAGTGTAAGAGTATATGGGAAACTTTTAGAACAAAGCAATGCTCCAAGCCATGATTAAAGAGACACTTAATAGCATGAATGAGGTCATCTAACCCTGTTGTTTACTGTGTATGAAGTGTGCTGTATGAGGGAATTCATCTAAAATACAGGAATACTGAATAAGGAACTTGGAGAGTCACATTATAAAGGACAGAGCATGTACTACACAGAAAGTGCTCAGAGAATATAGACTGCACAATTCATTATCCAAGCTCTCAAAGAATTGCAGAATTTGGAGCGCTTGGTGATTTTTTTATTAGTGATCAATTAGAAAAGTCTGTGCAATTATTTGCGAGTCTGGAAAAATTCCAAATCCTCAACATTTCTGATTCCAAACATTTTGGATAAGGGATGCTTAATCTATAATAATGTTTGCAATGTTTATTTTCTCCCCTCATCTATGCCCTCTCTGCCTCTTTCCTTCTTCTCCTTTCTTTCTTCCTCTATCCCAGCCTTGTCATTTTCTACTTGACAATTCTGTGCTGGTCTCCTGGCTTACCAGTGCTAATCATAGCTATTGTGTAAGTGGCCATTGTATGTCAACGTTTCTAGTCTCTGGGGTCTCTGAGTGAGGGACTCTTGAGATGGTCTGTCCTTTGACTTTGTGAAGGATTGGTCTCTGGGGACAGAATTTTCCTATACAGTAGACTTTGAAAGAAAGCTGTTATTAATTAGCCCAATGTATTCTTGGCTGGAGAAATGTTATAACCATTTATTTAGTAGAAAAACAAACATAAATCTCCAGATAGGCACTCAGTATTAATCAGACAAGTGGAATTTCAAGCTTTCTTCTCCATGTTTAGTCTTTGTTGCTGTGGGAGGCTGGGCAGCATTTGTGGAAAGAGCATCACCTTTTGGGGGAAGCAGACACTGGTTTGAATAATAACACTACTTGTGAGCTGCGTGGCAGGGAGCTGTTAACCTTAAATTCTTGGGACAGTCTGATGTTTGGAAATGAGGCATTCAAGAGGGATGTGACATAGCCTCAAAGGAGTTCTCATTCTGGGTTAAACTGAGATGTGTCGATCCCCTGGTAAGGTCAGAATTTTATCTTGGGCTCCAACTAACCAGGAAATATGTGACACTGGAAATCTGTTTTCATTTTTGTCTATCTTATTTTTTAGTAAATAGAGGAATACAAGGGACAGGCTTTGGGTAACTGCTTGGCTAGTTGCTCAGTGCATGGTATTCTAGACATGTTTTAGAAATATGTTCTAGATATAATCCTGTTGCGGTGGTAAAATATAATAACCAAAAGCCACTTAGAGGAGAATGGAGTTTATTTCAGCTCATAATTACAGGTCCATCATCATGGTGAAATCAAGGCAGTGACTTAAAACAGCTAGTCTCATCATATCCACAGTCAAAGAGAGAGAGAAGTTAATACATTCATGTTCACTTAGCTGCTTTGTGTGTTCAGCTTGATTTCCCCACTCTTACACAGCTCAGGACCCCATGTGTAGGGAAGCCCACTTACAGGGGGCTGGGTGTTTCCATATCAATTAATTAAAACACTTTCCCAGAGACATGCCACAGACTACCAAATGTGGACAGTTCCTCATGGGGACTCTCTTTTCAAGTGGCTAGAACTAAAAATCCAGAAAATCTTCCTGTTGGGATCAAAGGATACCATTCATCTGTGTTTTCAAGGCATGGATACCTAGATGTGTTTAGTGGCTATCAAGATTCATAGCTGAACTAGCTCTGATGGTGGTACAGACCTGTCACCCTAGCTTCTTAGAAGCTGAGGCAAGATTACAATGTCAAGGCCTGCCTGGGCTACAAAGTAAGTTCAAGGCTAGTCTGGGCAACTTAGCAAGACTCTGACTCGAAATGAGAGGGCTAGCTCATGGTTAGAGTGATTTTTCTAACCTGTAGGAGGCCCTAGGTAGGTTTCCTCTCTAGCATCATAAATCCATTATCTGCTTACTGGAAAGGGATGGTCCTGGATTTTATCTTCCCTTACCATTGGAGAATATCTTTTCCCTGAAACATGTGATAGTTAGGACCATTTTTTGCCTTGTGGGTGGGGTTGAACATTTGTATACCTGAGTCATGCATGAGACTCAGGTCATCTTAGCTCTCAGATGCAAAAGCCTCTTTGCAGCAGGCACACAGCAGTGCCTCATGGCAGCATCCTGGCTCATGGAAGAGGGCATGGAGCTTAGACTTAGATAGACCTAGGTCAATGTCTCTGGTATAATGCTATATATTTGGATACCCTTTGCAGGCTTTTTATTATCAAGTCTTTACATCATTTAAAATGAGTTTCTGTGAGAAATAAAGTAACACGTAATTCCTAACCTGTGTTAACCACATACAAATGATGACTTATTCTCCTCCCCTCCCCTCCCCTCTTCCTTTATATACTAGCTGGGGTTCTCTAGAGGAATAGAACCAACAGAATGGTCTGGTTAGTTCAACAATAGCTGTCTTTACACTGGAGATTCCAAGAACCTCATAGCTGTGCAGTCTGGGGGGCTAGATGCCTCTGCAGCTCCAGACTGGCACTGCAGGCTTGGAAGATTCCTGAAGAATTGCTTGTCTTAATCTACATTTGAAACCACAAAGAAACTGGGTTCTCATATTGGTGAAGGAATGCTGCAGCAGCAGAGGCAACAACAGTATAGATGAACTCGCCAATAAGAATTAATGCCAGCAGGCAAAAGCAAAAGTTCTTTCGTGAACCTCCTTTGGTCCAGCTGTCACTGGAGGGCATAGTCCACACTTTGGGAGAGTCTTCCCACTACACATAACTTACTCAAGAAAATCCCTTATACCTCTGCCTAGTGGCTTACCATTTAGTTAATTCCAGATATGGTCAAGTTGATAGGCAGGATTAAACATGGTGACTGTCTTAGTTAGGGTTATCATTGCTGTGATGAAACACAATGACCAAAGCAACTTAGGAAAGAAAGGGTTATACTTCTGGCTTATACTTCTGTATCACTGTTCATCATCAAAGAAATTCAGGACAGGAATGTCTACAGGGCAGTAACCTGGAGCTGATGTCGAGGCCATAGAGGAGTTCTGCCTACTTTCTTGCTCCCCATGGCTTGTATAGCCTGCTGTCTTATAGAACCCAGAACTACCAGTCCATGGTTGGTGTGTTAGCTAGGGTTTTTATTGCTGTGAAGAGACACTATGACCGTGGCAACTCTTATAAAGAAAAATATTTAATTGGGATGGCTCACTTACAGTTTCAGAGGTTCAGTCCATTATCATTATGATGGAGAGCATGGTAGCAGGCACAGAGAGGTGGTGCTGGAGCTGAGAATCCTTACATCTTGATAGACAGGCAGCAGGAAGTCGATTGACGGTCACAATGAGTGAAACTTGAGAAAAAGACCTCAAAGTCTGCCCCCAGAATGACACACTTCCTCCAACAAGGCCACACCTCCTAATAGTGCCACTCCCTTTGGGAGCTATTTTCTTTCAAACCATCACAGTTGCTCTGGGCCCTTCCACATCAATCATTAATTAAGACAATGCCCTAAGAGCTTGCCTACAGCCAGATCTTAGGGAGGCATTTTCTCATTTGAGACTCCCACCTCTCTGATGACTCCAGCTTGTGTTAGGTTGACAAAAACCTAGCCAGTATAATGATCTTCTTATTCAATTCTGTCCAGACTCATCAGAAGAGAAGAAGAGTCAATAAACAGAATGATGAAGTCAACAGAGACCTGCTCCTGCATTCTGTCTTGCTAGTTTTCAGGTGATTCTTGTAGTTAATCTTAGTTTTCACTTTTTAGTAGACAGTAGACAGAGAGAAGGGAATACAGAAAGGGGGCAGGGAAAGATACAGTCTGAAGAATACATTGCCAGTGACGTGCATCCTCCAAAGACCCCACCTTCTACTCACCACCTCCCAATGTTGCTATCAGATTTTGAATCTGTCAAGGGATTAATACACTAATCAGGTCAAAGTCTTCCTGGTGTAATTGTCTCTAGAAATGTCCCAAATGGACATACCCCAAGATTTGCTTTACTGATTTCTCAGGCTGTTCTCAATCCAATCAAACTTACAATGAAATTAACCCTGACAGCCAATTCCCAGAAAAGTACTACATTAGAGAGGGAACCTCATGGATCCAGTACTAGATTTCTAGTTTTCTTTGTGGATTTAAGTACAATATGTCAGTCAAAACCTTTGGCCATAGAACTTGATGAAGAAAACTAATGTTGAGCAACATAAATTCTTAGAGTATCACCATATAATGTGTGAGTATTTCTTAATTTTTTTTTTTGGTTTTTCGAGACAGGGTTTCTCTGTGTAGCTTTGCGCCTTTCCTGGAGCTCACTTGGTAGCCCAGGCTGGCCTCGAACTCACAGAGATCCGCCTGACTCTGCCTCCCGAGTGCTGGGATTAAAGGCGTGCGCCACCAACGCCAGGCCTTAATTTTTCATTTAGTTAAAAATCAATGTGTAACTACTGACTTGAACACTCTACTTAACTACCAGGGTGGTTGTGTATTTAAGGTGCAAGATGCCTTAAATAGTTCTCAAAAGGAAATACAGAACAATTTAAGATGTTTATCTTAGCCTAATTAGGGGAAAACCAAGAAATACTGTGGAAATCAGCAGCCCTTGCTTTAGAATCTGAGTTTGTATAGCTTTTGTACCACCAAAATTCACTTCATGGAGAGAATAGAAGAATCTAATGGAATCATAGGATTCATGAACTTGCCATCATCTCAGCATCCCCATCCCTGAGTGTCAGGGACATGTTAGTCCAAGCCTCTGGCTCTCAGGATAGCATCCAAGTGTATGACCATTCTATTACATCCCTTACCTGTCCTCCATCACTCTTCACCCTCTTGCTCTCCCAAGACAATGTGTCAATGCTGTTGTCTGACAAATGATTCCTTATTTATATGGTAACTTTAAAACCTTACCCTTGTAGCAGGGAATGGTGGCACACACCTGTGATCACAGAAAGGAAGTGGCTGAGGCAGAAGGACAGCAAGTTCCAGGCCAGTATAGGCTACATAATGAGTCTGTCTCAAAAATGTTTGATTAACAAAGGGCCAGGGAGATGGTATAGTGGGTAAAGGCCCAAAGGATGTACTTTTAAGGAATGAGGCACTGAAAGTCACATCCTTAGCTGTCTGGACCCTTCCTGCTTTCCACATCATCTCTCGTGTCTCCTCTATTTGTCCTTTCAGCTACACACACTGGAAAATTCTAGTATGTTCTTTCTCAGTACCAGGACCCTGCACCTGTGTTAACTTTGTCTGGGTGCTTACTTCTTCCAGATTATCTTTGGCTTACTCCAATTTGTCCTTAATGATTTTCTCAATTCATTTTGGTTTAGAAGCTTTCTGGAGCCTTCCATATGGGATGAATATTTCTCCTCCAGGCTCTGTTAACATGCTGTTTCTACCACTATGTAAAATTGATTCAACACACTTGAGGGAAATTGTTTATTTTTCTTTGTAAATTCCATGAATGGGACTCTGTCCTCAGAACAGAACCCTGGGAATTCTTATTGGATAAGATACTAAAAAATATCGTGTTATATAACTCTAGAGTTTAGACTTCATAGCCACATGATCTTTGACAAATTACTCAATGTCTCTAAAGCTGCTTGCTTCTTTGCTTTGAAACTAGTGATGGTATTACCATATCTATGAGTGTATTGTGCAGAATAAGAAGAGGTCATTGACATAAGAAACTGACAGCCACTCCTCATAAATATTGAAGACATGAAGTGGGCAGTAACCATTTTAAAGGTAGTCTGTCTCATTCTCTACAAGGAAACAAAACAAGATCCTCAAAGGTGAGTACTATAGAAGCTAAGCAACAGCCCTATGAAAAATAAGTTCCCACTTATTACACTTGTTAACTCTCACAGTGACTTTGCACAATTTGAGTTAATATCCATATTCTATACATGATTAGAATTGCGGTAATGTGTGCCAATCCCAGGTCTACCAACACTGTAGACTAAGAATTTGAATTTGATTGATTAGTTTACTATCTTACAATCGAGTAATTGTCATTCCTCCGAATAGCTTTTCTCTTTGCCAGTAAATTCACATAATGATATACCTATGAAAAATGATGGGGTAGCACTATCCCTGTAGACACTTATACATTGACTGAACTAATTGGAACTCTGGATTGCTTGTGTTCTAAAGATCCATAGCCAGGAATCTTGGTGTAGGAGGCATGCCAAGAGTTGGGAGGAGAAGAAATACAGGCTTCCACTTCTTGCTTCATATAGTAGCTGGTTGTACTTGGGAAAGTTATTGGTCTCCCAGGATTCATTGTCCACATCTGCAAAGTGAGGATATGAAAGCCTATCTCATTCAGATGTTTCATGTTTATAGAGTATAGCACGTTGCAAGCACTTAATGCCACCATTGAAAGAAAATTCTCTTGGAATGTGCTGATGTGCTTCACACTCTCCTTGAGAGTGACAGAAACCCTGAAGCCCCTACACCACCATCCCCCTTTCCCACTCACCTTCAGCAGGTCAGTATTTCCCACTCACCTTCAGCAGGTCAGTGTTTTCCCACTCACCTTCAGCAGATCAGTGGGAGCTTTTGGAGTCCGCAACAGCAGCCTACCCCCACCCCAGTGCTCTTCCATAGTATGACAAATGAAGCTTCACTTGGGTATCTCTCTCTTACATGTGCTTTCCCACATGCCCTCACACCACATTCCCTCCAGCTATGGAGTAGAAATAGTTTGGGTTTCTGTGGAGCACAGTGGGACCCCTGTGGGAGAAAGGATGCTGAGCATATTTGGCCTCTCTGGTCTCCTACATCTCTTCATTCTTCTTGTAGATATTGGATATTTAACTGAACAAAGTGCCCTCTACATATCAAAAACTTTGCTAAGCATTTCATGTGTTTCACTTATCAGGGTCTCCAAACAAGCATTTATCAAAGTTTTGTGTGTGAATGTTCACTCAATAGTTGTATGAAGTAAAAGAGCACAGTTATATTGTATGTCAGAGAGGCTAAGAGACATGATGAAGATACAAGGAATTGTGAAGAAACACTCCCTGGGTGCCTATCTTTGTACATTCGTAACAAAGATGGGATATGAATGCACAATATCTAGGGATGACATAGACCAACCAGAGTGTGTGGGTGTCAAGCGTCATTCTACAAGTGTGTCTCATGTTGGCTCCTGAAAATGTCCTCTGCATATATGCTCACTTGCTCATCAGGTACACACTGAACTTCTGTATGCTCAGGTCCTGTGCTTATCTGTACAAGAGTCACCAACACAGACTGTTTCCATGTCAACACACAAGTTAGATATGAGTGATGAAGTACAATATGCACACGCTAGGTGTTACTGAGATGAGTGGGAATAACTGTATGGGAAAGCCTTGAGAAGAGATGACATTTACACATAGACTCTGAAGGACAAAGATGTAGCCATGCAAAGAACCAGTCTGTGGGGCTAGGAACCAAGGGCTGTAAAGCTAGAAAGATCTGGCTTTGAGGGAGTACAAGGGGGCCATATGCCTGAGTGCAGTGAATGAAGGAGAGGATATGCATGAAGATGCTGTTGGTGTCTTGAGACATGGTCTCACTCTGTAGCTTCACTTAGCCTGGAACTTCCTCTGTAGCTCACACTGAACTACATCTGTGATTCCTCTGCTTCAGTTTCCCAAGGGCTGAGATTACAGATGTGTATCACATCTGGCTTTAGCTGTTATTTTACTATAGTAGTTGCAGGATAATTTTGTCACAGGTTTTATATTGTATCATCAGTGAAGCTTATAGTTTGAATTTTATCCCTTCCCCAAAGATGTGACCAAACCTTAACCCTTGTAAGGTACCTGTGGATGTGATCTTGTTGGGGAAAGGGTTTCTGAAGATATAGTACAGATGTCATCTGAAGTGAGGTGATTCCTACCCTGAATCCAATGGGACTGATATTACAAAAAGAAGAGAAGTCACATAGATGGACATGTGCGAGGAAGACCACGTGAAGACACAGCAGAGGAGAGCCAAGTGTAATGGTGGCAGAGAAACTAGGATGGGGCATGGTCCTGTCAACACCTCATTTTAGCTTCCAGCCTCCGGGATGGGAAGAGTTTCCATTTGTTTTAAGTCACCTACTCTTTTGTAGGGTGTCAGGGCAGTCCTGGGAAGCAACCATGATAAATCATTATTTGCATTTGTGATAAACATTCACAACTGGTTTTGATCTATCCACTGTTCTAAGATTTTGTGTTAGCTTTTTGTTGCTGTGGTGGTTTGAAAGAAAATGATCCCCAAAGGGAGTGGCACTATTAGGAGGTGTGGCCTTGTTAGAGGAAGTGCGTCACTGTAGGGGCAGGCTTTGAGGTCTCTTTTCTCAAGCTTCATTCAGTGTGACAGTCAGTTGACTTCCTGTTGCCTCTGAGTCAAGATGTAGGACTCTCAGATCCAGTACCACATCTGCCTGCACACCACCATGCTCCCCTCCATGACTATAATGGACTGCACCTCTGAAACTGTAAGTGAACTATCCCCATTAAATGTTTTCTTTTTAAGAGTTGCCACGGCTGTGGTGTTTCCTCAGAGCAATAGAAACCCTAACTAAGACAGTTGCTGTGACAAGTCTCTGAGAGAAAAAAAATTAAGACCAAAGATTCCATTTGACTCACGGCTACAGAGGTCTCTATGTATATTTTCAGCTGTCTCCATTGCCAGGAGCCTATGGTGAGGCTGACCATTGTGGAGGCAGGAGTGTGTAATAGAGGATGGTTACATTACCTAATGGCAGCTGGAAAGCAGAGAGAGA
>CABHPH010162662.1:5123-49588 GCA_902168325.1 Peromyscus nudipes
AAAAAAAAAAAAAAAAAAGGATGTAGCATTGCTCTTTTATGGGTGGATATTCCATTTTAATAGTACTACCCCCCCCAACTAAGTAGTATTGGTATCTTTGTGAAAAATCATTAACTATGTATGTAAGTGCTTATTATGACATTCTCTTACTATTCCTTTGGTATGTGCCTGCCCTCATGATGGTGCCCCCACTGTCTTGATTACTGTAGTTTGAAGCAAGTGTTCAAATCAGGAGGTAATACCTATTATGTTTCTTTTCAAACTGTTTTACTTTGCTAGAGTATCATAAGTTTTGGTATGCTGCCTTTTCATTCTATTCTATTTAGGTCTTTTCCAAATGCCATTATGATTTCATCCTCGACCCATTGAGTATCTATGGGTGATTTTTACCATTTAAAAATCTTTGATTTTTCCTGCTATTTGGGGTTTCTATTTTAACTTAGTCTAATTGTAATCAGACAGGATACTTAATGGAATATATAACTTTTAAAAATATATTTAGATGATATTTGTTGTTCAAATCTTATTTGGTCTTATAATAAAAAACCTAGAGTGAGATATTGAGGTGAAAGCTGAAAGATCAGAGAAGCAGAGCAAGCCACAGCCAACCTCACCTTGCCAACTCATCATCCAATCCTGTTTCCACGAATCCTCAGACTGAACACCTCTGAGTCCTCACCCAAAAGGGTCTCAGCTTAGTTCCTGTTTCCTCATGCCTTATATAACTTTCTCCGCCCTGCTGTCACTTCCTGTTATTAAAGGCGTGTGTACTTCCCAGTGCTGGGATTAAAGGTGTGTGCCACCACTGCCTGGCTCTGTTTCTAGTGTGGCCTTGGAATCACAGAGATCCGCATGGATCTCTGCCTCCTCAGTGATGTGTGCCACCATTGCCTGACCTCTATGTCTAATCTAGTGCCTGGCTCTATCCTCTGATCCTCAGGCAAGTTTATTAGGGTGCTGTTTAATAAGGGTCTTACTCCTACTGAAGATGGCTGAATCCTCTCAATCTCTTTCCAAAGGAATCTAACTAACATCACCACTTTGGGAGGTACAATTTAAACTACGGCTTCTTCTACACAGCATGCATTCTGCCCACAACACTGCCTTTGCACTCCCAGTTGGTAGTAGAATTTTTCCTATGTGATATAAGTTTCATAAAGGACAAAAGTAAGAAATGGCATAGACAGGAAGGATAGACATAAGGAGAGCAAAGTAACGAAACTATGAGTTACTGAAAACTCTGTTTCAAGGGACAGATTTCCATGGGACCTTTGCCTTTCACTGTTCAGTCCTTGGATTTATTGTCATCACAGTCAGCCTGGCTAAGGGAACCATGTGGTTGATATATTGTGCACCCCAATAAACTTATCTGGGGGTCAGAGAACAGAACAGCTATAATATTAAACATAGAGGTTAAGCAGTGGTAGCACACACCTTTAATCCTAGCATTCCAGAGGCAGAGATCCATTAGGATCTCTGTGAGTTCAAGGGCACACTGGAAACTGCCAGGCATGGTGACTCACGCCTTTAATCCCAGGAAGTGATGGCAGGAAGCAGAAAGGTATATAAGGCGTGAGGACCAGGAACTAGGCTGGTTAAGCCTTTAGGCTTTTGAGCAGCCGTTCAGCTGAGTCCTCATCCAAATGGATCTCCAGAACCAGGCTTTTGTTATTCCCTGCAGGCTCTGTACTGCCTGTATGGCTTTGAACCTGGATGGAAATTTTGGTTTTGACAGAGGATTTATCTACAGTTGGCTTTTTAAAGCACTATAGTTGGCCTTGGTGCAAGGTACCTGAATATCAAGAAAAAGGCTACAAGCTCTCCATAAAACTCATTATTTCATTTATTCTATGAGAAAAATGACACAGCAGAGATAAGCCAGAAGACTCAGTGCTGAAGCCAATAACTCAGTCCTTCTGCCCTCCAGCCCACCTTAGGTTGCTTAAAGGAGTTGATGATGTCTGAATGCCCTTCCCATACCCCCCCAACAGCTGTAAGATGAGAAAGATCTGAACAGTGTTTTGCTGTGACCTTAAAGAGATTTATTTTCACTCTAGAAAGCACCTTTGTATTAATATTCAATCAATGACTGGAAATGACTCAAAGAAAAAGTTTTTTAAAAATTTAAGAAGATAACAAATACATAAATGGCCAGAAATCTGTGCCATGGGAAGTAGGGCTTTAAGACATCTATCCATTCAATCCCTCACATCCTTGGCCACTAATGGATTGTTCCCTGGAGCCAATTTCCAATTATTTTAACCAGGCTATGTTTAAATGGCTCAGGTGGAGAGGATTTTTACGGCTTCCATTGGGGGAGAGTATTCTGCGGTCTGATACACATCGCTGTTTTGCACTGGTTGGTTTGGTACGAAAATTTCCTTTTTAAATTTGTTATTTTCCACCAAGAACCTGCTATGTTAGGAAGAATTGGGTTACCACATGCTGGTTTCTTAACCTATGCTTTTCATTGTGGACTCAGTTCTCATGGAGTTCTGATCAGACTTCTAGTAATTCAAAGCTGCTGCATCAATTCAGTCTCACCCCAAGATCCCTGGGTGAATTTCCTCGGGAGGAACTAGAATAGCCATCAAGAGAAACTTTGAAGAACACCCAGAGACCTTCTTTTGGCTGATCCCTTTGGGTTTACATTAGCTCCTCTCCTCTAGAGGTCTGTGGGAAAGATTCTGAACTTTAAACCCTGTGCAAATACAGAGTTGAAAAACAGGTTACAGTAATATTTAATGTAATTCTGTTACTTGGGCATTGACTAGATATTGTGTGCCTACTCTGGAACCCAAATATTGTGGGAGAGCATCAGGACGCCTAGTCTCTGTATCATAATTTTTGCATCTTACAATGCTGAGCTCTGAGCCTGACAGGGAGCAGACACTTAAACATCACAAGTGAAAGAATGTGATTATCTGAACATTTTCAAGATTGCTATGATCAGAGTCCATATATATATATATATACATATATATATGTATGGTTGAACTCTGTAACCTTAATAAAATAGTCAGCATGTTGCTGTCTTCATAATTAATTAAGTGAATATAACTTCTAATTAAATTTGCATTTATACCACAGTCTCACCCATGAGTTGTCATAGTTTAATAAAAAAGTGCATGGGCTTTACATTCAAACAGTCTTTGGTTTGACTCTTCACCACTTGTTATCAGCTTAAAGTTAGGTAGGTCAGCTAACCTCTTGGAGTTTCTGTTTCCTTATCTCTGAAATGAGCAAAGCAATAATTATCCCATGACCTTGTCTTGCAGATTAAATGGGATCACTTATTTGAAGGGACTTAGTCTAATGATTGGTCTGTAATTTTTAAGTTGATTCAATTAAGATGCTTCAAGGCATGCAGGAGAAAGTCAAATGAAAAGTGGATTAAATGATAAGGAAAATGTATCTCCTGCTGTAAGAAGTCTGTGTGAGGGCAACTTCAGAGTTAGCAGACATAGTGGTTCAACCATGCCCATTGAACTGTTACTTTTCTGCTCGGCTATCCACCATGTGATAACTGCTTCTCTGCTCAGAGCTGGAGCGTGGCTGTTGTATCTGTGGCTT
Source organism: Peromyscus nudipes (assembly GCA_902168325.1). NCBI lineage: Eukaryota > Metazoa > Chordata > Mammalia > Rodentia > Cricetidae > Peromyscus > Peromyscus nudipes. The sequence goes on from CABHPH010162662.1 coordinate 8,697, forward strand.
ACAAGGATGGCCATCTATAGCAAATAAGACCAATACTTCCTTTTGGGCATCTCCTTTTTCCCAGAAGCTCTCAGTGTATAGTTTTTCTATGAATCTATTGGTCACACATCATGCTCAAGCAGCAAGGAATCCTTCAAGAAGATTCTATTAATTATAGCCCTCGGAAGGAAGCATAACCGAGAAAACACCAATGAGATGGTAAGGATGTCATCATTTTAAAGACATCCCCTTTCTCCTATCACAGGTATTCTGAGAATTCTGTTCATCACCAAGAGATGATGCTTGTGGCTGAGGAGAGGACTCAAGTCCTGTTCCTAACGCCACTGGTGTTTGTTTTTCTGCAATTTTAGCATCTATATTTGCATATCTAGTTTTCATAATAGATTTTTCCTGGTTTTTGTACTTGTTGTATATAAGCAGTTACTGGGATTTTCTTGAAGTAGTCACTCAGGTGGTAAATGGAAGGCATCTTGAAGGTTCCTGTTGTTTTCCTTTTTGATAAGAAAGTAGGTAAAATTGACAGGTGTTGAAGACAAGCATAAATGAAATATGCAGATGCTAGAGATGTGAAGTCATACAAGTACTTTGGAAAATAACCTGGTAGTTTCTACATAGTTATCACCTCATCCGACCATCTTCTTCTAGATATTTATTTAAGGGAAAACTATGTGAATATGCCAATATTGCAAAAACAGGACTCATAGAAGCTTTGTATTTATAAAAGTCTGAAAGTGGAAACAACCTACATGTCTATCAACAAGTATAAGTGTAGACAAATTGCAATATATAGTTATGCAATTAAATATTTATCAATGGAAAAGAAATATCAATCCATGCAACAACATAGATGAAACTCAAGATAATTTCCTGAGAGACCATGAAAAAATATAAAATATAAATTCAATGATAGAAATGTAGAAAATATCAACTGATAGTTATGAAAAGTAGATGAAGGTTACTGGGTTTGGGAACCAGAGTGGTCAGGTAGGAAGGATTACCAAGGACAAGAAACTTTAGGAGTGATGGGTATGAGCATATTTTGATTGTTGTGACTATTTCACCATTGTATACTTATGCTCAATGCATATTAAGTATAACACTTTATATATAACTTATTACATGTCAGTTACACAGCCAAAGTTTTTTTCTTAAAAGATGGTGGAAGTCATAACCCAGTAGGTGTAATCTTCTGAAGCATAGAGACACAACCAAATGATTAAGTTTAGTGGACCAGGAACAATTACCATGTAAATGCATTTGTAGGTCAATGACTAACAGAAGTCTAATGAATTATTTTAACCTACATGAAGACTTTAAAGTAAAAGTGGCTTTAGAGCTAGGATGTGGGTCTCAATTAGAATCTTAAGCAAAATAGGGCGTGTCTGAACTCCCAACTCCTACCTTGCTTAATTGGAGTGAGCACTGTCTTTGCTGTGGAGCAAGAGTGCTTGTGCTTTCCACTGTCCCCATTTTATTTGATCCAGGGCTCTTGATTTACTGCTGCTCCCTCCACCCCCATGCAATTTGATGGCTATGTTCTACTTCTCAAGCACCTCCATAGGTTATCACTTCTTTAATTACACCCCTTACACATGCTGTCCTCCTTGGTCACATTTGCTCAATTAGTTTCTTAATTTTAGACCAGGGATATTACTACAGCCTTTTGTCTCACCTTTTTTAAAACTCTACTGCACAATCATGATAAATGTTTAATGGAAACACAGTTAGCAGAACGGGATACTCCTGTTCCAGCTCCAACATGACTGTGTATTCATTGTTCAGTATATTTTGTAGGGTATGAAATTTTCAAGTGGGCATAACAGAAAAGAAATATACCATTCAAGGTGGCCTAGATGGAAACATAGGACAGAAAGAAACTCCAGATTTTAACTGCAGAAACATGAATTCTGCATGGAGCTGCATACTTTATGGTCAAAATTGCAAAGCCTGTCTGTAGAAGCTTGGCCAGGAATTCTCTTTCAGACACTGTCCACATCCTATGGCAACAATCTTCATCTTTTGTTTTCCTAATAATAGATTGTGATATAGAGAAAAATGTCAAGATTGTGGGGAGAATAAAGGCAGATTATTTAGAAATCAGAAATGGGAGTACATCTAACACATATGACACTGAATCCCAGCTCTGGCATCATTTCTTTTGTGTTCTGGGCCTCATTTCTTCCTTTTAAAATCCTTAGGGGCAAAACTGGGGATACAGCTCAGTTGGGAGAGTCCTATCCTAGCATGCATGAAGCCCTTGACTTTATTCCCAAATAAACCAGATATGGTGCTCCACAACTGGAGTCTCAGCACTTGGAAGACAGAGGCAGGAGGATCAGAACTTCATGATTGCCACTGGTTATGCAACAAATTCAAGATCAGCCTGTTGGGAATGAGACTGTACTATGAGGTTAGAATGTGATCTTGAATTGTATTTTAAATCAAAGTATCTTAGAGATGTAAAAGCCTTTTTCAATTTCTATTCATCCTACAGGGGATGTCTAGACTCCCAGTTCCTATCTTCCTTGATTGGGGTGAGTACTATATTTGCTATAGAGTAAGATCTTGCTTAGTACAGAAGGAAACAAAATGACAAGGTCAAACAGCTAAAGGAAGAATAGGTAATATGGGGCAGGAGGTGGAGAACATTCTTTGTAGGGGACTCCATATTGAGATGGCATTTGAGCCCACGGTAACAAGATGCATAAGCAGCAGCTGAAGCTTATTTGGACAAGGAGAATGAGAGTGATGCTTGAAGGGAAGACAACAAAGCCTGTGGAAGATTACCGACTGGTCCAACTGGCTACCCTGATGGGTCTCCTGTTAAATGTAGCTCCTTAATCAACCATCCCTAGTAGATTACACAAGGAAGGCATACACTCGAAATTCAAATAGGAAATTGTTTCCTCTGGGCTGGCAAGGGACAAAATAGAAAACGCCCTGTAAATCTGGACTCCCATATGTGGTTCTCAGCTGGTCTGAGTCCCTGAATGAATTACATGCAGCCAGAGAAATTAATGCTACACACATGGGGGCCTAACTTGAAAGGAAGAATTGCATCCAAGTAGACTCTGCCAGACATTAAGAAACTGAGAAGCAGACAGAGTCCACATTGATATGGTATGTTACGAAGGACCCCCAGTGACATTACGATCAAGCACAGGAATAATGTATAATAAATGAGCAAGGACACAAATTGAAAAGAGAGAAAGAGAAGCACTAAAAGGATGCCTGAGTGCCCTGCCTTCAGCAGTTGGGTGGAGTGAGGTAGGTCTTAACTCTCACTTTCCTGCCCGTCGGAAATGCTGCCTTGTTCTGGGTGAATTTAGTGTGCCTTACACCAGTTAAAGCCTGTAGCTGAATGATTTAAGGTGACCCTTTTTCCTCCTGGCCTCATACTAATTGACTTAAGAGTGAGTTATAGTCCTTGGAGAATAGCAGCCACACATCGGGGATATTTTTAATATCAATTTCTGCAGGAGCTTTTACACAAGGAGATTGTTATAACAATTATTCCCTGTACCCTTTCTCTCAGATAGATATTGATTTTTTTGCCCATTAGATGGGGAAGGGATAAATGGGTATATGTAAATGCAGAATGGGATGACAGTCACTTAGGTCTTTGTGTAATGAAACCCAGCTATTTTTGTGGAGTTGTGATTTTTGAATCTTCTTTGGAGATTCCTGCAGATTTGGAAAGCTGTGAAACAAGGATTAATGGTTCTCTCGCTGTAATATCAGGGCAGAAATAAGATCAGTAAACTCAAAAGTGGGAAACTCCAACAACTGATTTCTTCATTACCTCAGTTTTGTCATTGATGTTTGCTTAGGGTTTCCTGGTGATCTGTATTAACGTTTATAATCAAACGTGTAAGATTGTTCAGATACCTAAGAAAGACAATGGCCATCGTATATAGCATAGAGGTATGGGCACATAGATCTAGACTGTAGCAACCACCAAGTCTTGAGAACCATGTTCTGTAGCATATTATGGGATAGAATAATGTATAGTTGGAATTTGTAAGGCACGGTTAGTGATATGTGAAAATGGGAGTAAAATTTTCAAAGTCTAGAAATATAACTTAAAAATTAGTTTAATTAAATATGTTTTTCTCTTGTGATATAGTTATATTTGAACTAAATTTATTTTCTTCCTTCCTTCTTTCTTCATGTATGTTGGTATGTTTTTCTTAGTCAGGGTTTCTATTGTTGTGATAAAACATCATGACCAAAAGCAACTTGGGGAGGAAATGGTTTGTTTTTATTTATATTTCCACATTACAGCCCATCATCAAAGGAAGTCAGGGCAGGAACAGAAGCAGCAACCATGGAGGAGTGTTGCTTACTGCCTTTCTCTTCATGGCTTGCTCAGGCTATTTTATCTACCACAGAATCACCTTCCTGGTGATGGCACTGCTGTCAGATGGACGAATTCACCTCAATCATTAATTAAAGAAACCCATTGCAGCCTTGTTAGGCCAATCTCATTGAGGCATTTTCTCAGTTAAGATCCTGTCCTTCCAGATATTTCTACATTTGTGCCAAATTGTCAAAAACCACCCAGTATACTTTCTTTCCTTATTTCCTTTTGGAGAAGAGTCTCATGCAGATGCTTGAAGGAACTTGCTACATAGTCGAGGATGACCTTGAACTCCAGACCTTTCTATCTTTACCACCTGAGTATTGGTGTTACAGTTATGCACCACCAGGTCCATTTTATGCAATGCTGATTTAATCTCCCAGGGCTTCAGATATCTTAGGCAAGGACTCAACCAACTAAACTACATCCCAAATTCCAGGTTAATTTTCTTGAATGGGAACTGAAAGGTAAAATACCCTATGTGAGAGATATTTCTGCTTCAAGTTTTGCTGGGAGACCACAAAACCAATTAGAAGTCAGCTAAATGAGGCAACATGAACAATATGAGCCACAGAACTCTGGACTCCTGCTAATGGAGATAGATCCAAACTGCAGAAGCAAACTAAGACATGTTCCACACCAATGTATATGTTCTAAAAGAGCTCATCTTAGATGGCCGGGCGGTGGTGGCGCACGCCTTTAATCCCAGCACTCGGGAGGCAGAGGCAGGCGGATCTCTGTGAGTTTGAGGCCAGCCTGGGCTACCAAGTGAGTTCCAGGAAAGGCGCAAAGCTACACAGAGAAACCCTGTCTCGAAAAACCAAAAAAAAAAAAAAAAGAGCTCATCTTAGAGTTGAATTAAAACCAACAAAAAAACAAAACAAAACAACAACAATAACAAAAAAACCCCCTCAAATTTGTCAGCGACTACTCAATAATAACTGGCATGTCTATCCTTTTTATGACATCTTCAGCGGCTTTTGTAGCATGACAGTTTCATTCATTTATTAATTCATGCTGCTCTTGGCTAGATACCCTGGTTAAGAAAGGAGTTATAAAATTTCCCTCAAGGTGACAACATACATGATTGTCAGAACCACAAGAATCAGAACTTTCTATATCATCATGCCCATGACTTTCTCCCAGTTAGCACTGCTTTCTTTGTTCTCTCAGCAGGGAAACTCTTAGCACTTTACAGCCATGTCTTGTTCCAGAGTGTTTCAGATACATTGTCTATCAACCAGGATCTCTTTCAAAGGTAAGCCCAGACGCATCCCTGTTTTGTTTTGTTAGTATCAGAAAACTGCAGGTTTTTTTTAACAGTACAGTAGGATGCCTACGAGGTTTAGAGCTACTCTAACTTTCTGCCCACCCCCAGCGTCTGTCTGATAGAACTTGACGAGTTGCACCATTTCTCCTGATGTTCTTTGCCATAGTCGAGTTTTAGTGCAATGCATTTAGCTCTTGAACGGTGTTTTGAGCATTCTGGAAGGAAACTTGTGCAAGACAGAGAAAGGAGAAGCAGGACCTACAAAAGCCATTTCCCTTTAAGGGAAGCAAACTTTTCTTTTAAAGCCAACAGGAAGCCACCATTTCCAGAGGTTTTATTTTCACTCTCGTTCTCCTATAGTGCAAAGAAGGAACTGTCCGTGACTTCCATTCCTGCCTGAACAGTGTCTTGACTAACATGTTCATTGACAAGTGTGCACCTCTCAACAATGAGTTCATGTGAAAATTACTAAATAGTTGATAGAGTCTTGTGGAGAAACAAGTAACAGTGAAGTAGAAGACTATAGGGAATAGAAAAATAAGGCCTATGGTATACATTTGGACCTGAGTCAGCAATGTTCATATATGTACTGAGAAAAGCAGTGAGAATCAGAGAAAAAACCACTGCATGTGAAACATGTGAACACTGATGATGGCTACCATCGCTGTTATCATCCTTTTTCTTTATAAAAACTATGTGATAATATGGGTGCCTCAGTTATGTTAGTATCACTATAACCATAAATACCTGCCAGAAAGGCAGGATGGAGCCGGACGGTAGTGGCACACACCTTTAATCCCAGCACTCGGGAAGCAGAGCCAGGCAGATCTCTGTGAGTTCGAGGCCAGCCTGGTCTCCAAAACGAGTTCCAGGAAAGGCACAAAGCTACACAGAGAAACCCTGTCTCAAAAAACCAAAAAAAAAAGCAGGATGGAGCCTCTCAGTACATAATAGACAGGATCAAATGACAAAGGACACATGTTTATATTATAGGGTCCAGGAAACAAAGAACACCTAGAACCGGGGGCCAGGGTATCACTGTACACTCTTCAAAGGCCAGCCCTGGTGAACTATTTCTGCCAGACAGACTCCACGCCCCCCAAAATCCCAAATCCTCTTCAAATAATACTGCTGGAAAACATACATTCAAATATGAGCTATGGCACCCCTTTACATATACAAGGAGAGGTACATTGTTTGCATAATCAGTTATTGATAGTATAAAATATAATTATAGTCTACATCAAACAGTTAGCAGAGGAGTTAGAATGAGAACCTAGGCTCTCTATGTATCAGTGCTTTTCTGCCTTATCTGGATATTTCTTTTCTCCCCCTTTTATTAAAGATAGATTATTTTCTCATACAGTATATCCTGATTATAGTTTCCCCTCCATCTATTCCTGCCAGTTCCTCCCCATTTCCCCTTTCATCAGGATCTACTCCCTTTCTGTCTCTCATTAGAAAAGAATAGGCTTCTAAGAGATAACAACCCAACATAACAAAATAAAATATAGTAAGATAAAATAACAAAAAATCCCATCAAAGTTGGACAAGGCAAACCAACAGAAGGAATAGAGCCTAAGAGAAGGTATATGAGTCAGAGACCCTGTCATTCACATACTCAGGAAGAACTTAAAAATACTGAACTGAGAGATGAGTGCCTCTTCTTCTACCCAGAAAGTCCTGCCTCTAGGGCCTAGGCCCTGGGGCACAAACCATGCCTGGGAACCCCCACCCATTGCTGCCATAATTGCTGGCCAGCAGGGAAGAATCCTGCAGGTAGGCTCTCCCATCAAAACTCCCCATCAGACCCTGCAATCTATAAGATGCATGCCCTACCCCAAATCCTCTCATCCCTCTGTGACCTCAGTAGCTTCCTGAGACAAAGAATCTGCCAGCTCTGATTGGACCAAGACTGGCTTCCTGAGACATAGACACAGCAAGCACAGATTGGAACAAGAGCATCTTACTCAGACATAGGCACCTCTTGCACCTATTGGAGGAAGAGTTGGGTAGATGCCAGTCCAAAAATACATACAACAACATAAAGAGAAATACGGCACCACCAGAACCTAGCAGTTCTACAACAGCAAGACCTGAACATCACAACATAGAAGAGGCAGAAGAAAGTGACCTTAAAAATTACTTTATGAAGATGATAGAGGCCTTTAAAGAAGAAATGAAAGATTACCTTAAAGAAATTGAGAAAAAGACATACAAAAAATTGGAAGAAATCAATAAATCCCTTAAAGAAAGCCAAGAAAACTATGAAAAACAATTAAACAGGAGAAGGAAACAGTTCAAGACCTGAAAATTGAAATAGAAGCAATGAAGAAGACACAAACCAAGGGAATGCTGGAAATAGAAAGTCTGAGTAAGTGAACAGAAACTGCAGATGCAAGAATAACCAAGAGAATACAAGAGATAGAAGAGAGAGTCTCTGGCATGGAGGATACAATAGAGGAAAGAGATTCATCAGTCGAAAAAAAATACTAAAGCCAAAAAAGGCATAATACAAAATGTCCAGGAAATCTGGAACACCATGAAAAGGCCAAACCTAAGAATAATAGGGATAGAAGAAGGAGAAGAATACCAACTCAAAGGCACAGAAAATATATTCAACAAAATCATAGAAGAAAACTTTCCCAACTTAAAGAAGGAAATACTTATGAAGATAAAAGAAGCTTATAGAACACCAAATAGACTAGACCCTCCAAAATGTCCCCTTGTCACATAATAATTAAATCACTAAACATACAGAATAAAGAAAGAATGTTAAGAGCATCAAAGGAAAAAGGCCAAGTGACTTATAAAGGCAGACCCATCAGAATACCACCTGACTTCTCAATGGACACTCTGAAAGTCTGAAGGTCCTGGACAGATGAAATGCAGACACTGAGACCATGGCTGCTAGCCCAGACTACCATACCCAGCAAAACTTTCAGCCACCACAGAAGGAGTGAACAAGACATTCCAAGACAAAAGCAGATTTAAACAATACCTATCCACAAATCTAGCCCTACAGAAAGTGCTAGAAGGAAAACTCCAACCTAAGGAAGCCAGATGCATCCACAAAAACATAGGCAATAGATAATCCCACAGCAGCAAATCCCAAAAAGAAATACATACACACCACCACCAAAAGATAACAGGAATTAACAATCACTGGTCATTAATATCTGTTAATATAAATGGACTCTATTGCCCTATAAAAAGACACAGGCTAACAGAATGGATATGAAAACAGGATCCATCCTTCTGCTGCATACAAGAAACATACCTCAACTTCAAAGACAGACGTTACCTCAGAGTAAAAGGCTGGGAAAAGAATTTCCAATCAAATAGACTTAATAAGCAAGCTGATGTAGCTATCCTAATATCTAACAAAATAGACTTTAAACTACAATCAATCAAAAGAGTTTGGGGAGGACATTACATATTCATCACAGGAAAAATCTACCAAGATGAAGTCTCAATTCTGAACATTTATGCCCCAAATACAAGAATACCCACATATGTAAAAGAAACATTACTAAAGCTTAAACCACACATCAAACCCCACACATTAGTAGTGGGAAACTTCAACACCCCACTCTCACCAATAGACAGGTTTGCCAGAAAGAAATTTAATAGAGAAATAAGGGATCTAACAGATGTTATGACACAAATGGACTTAATGGATATCTACAGAACATTCCACCCTAACACAAAAGAATATACCTTCTTCTCAGCACCCCATGGAACCTTCTCTAAAGTTGACCACATACTCAATCACAAAACAAATCTCAGCAGATACAAAAAATTTGGAATAACCTCATGTATTTTATGGGACCACTATGGCTTAAAGTTAGATTTCAACAACAAAAATTACAGAAAGTCTACAATCCCATGGAAACTGAATAATGCTCAGCTGAATCACCAATGGGTTAAGGAAGAAATAAAGAAAGAAATTAAAGACTTCCTAGAACTTATTGAAAATGCATGTACAAACTTATGGGACACTATGAAAGCAGTACTAACAGGAAAATTCATAGCACGAAATGCCCACTTAAAGAAATTGGAGAAATCTCACACTAGTGACTTAACAGCACACCTTAAAGCTTTAGAACAAAAAGAAGGAAACTCACCCAGGAGGAAGAGACACCAGGAAATAATCAAATTGAGGGCTAAAATCATTAAAATAGAAACAAAGAGAACAATACAAAGAATCAGTGAAACAAAGAGTTGGTTCTTTGAGAACATCAACAAGATAGACAAGCATTATCCAAACTAACTAAAAGGCAGAAAGAGAACGTCCAAATTAACAAAATTAGAAATTAAAAGGGAGACATAACAACAGACAATGAGAAAATCCAGAGAATCATCAGGTCATACTTCAAAAACCTATACTCCAGAAAATTGGAAAATCTAAAAGAAATGGCAATTTTCTAGATAGGTACCACATACCAAAATTAAATCAAGACCAGATAAATAATTTAAATAGATGTATAACCCCTAGGGAAATAGAAACAGTCATTAAAAATCTCCCAACCAAAAAAAAAAAAGCCCAGGGCCAGATGGTTTCAGCACAGAATTCTACCAGAATTTCAAAGAAGAGCTAGTACCAATACTCTTCAAATTGTTCCATGCAATAGAAACAGAAGGAACATTGCTAAACTCTTTTTATGAGGCTACAGTTCTCTGATACCCAAACCACACAAAGATGCAACAAAGGAAGAGAATTACAGACCAATATACCTCATGAACATTTATGTAAAAATACTCAATAAAATACTGGCAAACTGAATCCAAGAACACATCAAAAAATGAATCACCATGATCAAGTAGGTTTCATCCCAGAGATGCAAGGATCATTTAATATATGAAAATCTGTCATTGTAATACACCATATAAACAAACTGAAAGAAAAAAAACATATCGTTATCTCATTAGATGCTGAAAAAGCCTTTGACAAAATACAACACTCCTTCATGATAAAGGTCCTAGAGAGATCAGGAATACAAGAAACATACATAAACATAATAAAGGCAATTTACACCAAGCCAACAGCCAACATCAAATTAGATGGAGAGAAACTCAAAGCAATTCCACTAAAATCAGGAACAAGGCTGTCCACTCTCCCCATATCTATTCAATATAGTACTCAACATTCTAGTTAGAGCAATAAGAGAACAAAAGGAGATCGAGTGGATGCAAATTGGAAAGGAAGAAGTCAAAATTCACTATTTGTGGACAATATGATAATATAAATAAATGTTCCCAAAAATTCTACCAGGGAACTCCTACAGCTGATAAACACCTTAAGTAATGTGGCAGGACACAAGATTAACTAAAAAAAAATCAGTAGCTCTCCTATATACAAATGATAAATGGGCTGAGAAAGAAATCAGAGAAACATCACTCTTTACAATAGCCACAACTAATATAAAATATCTTGGGGTAACTCTAATCAAGTGAAAGACCTATATGATAAGAACTTTAAGTCTCTGAAGAAAGAAAATGAAGAAGATATCAGAAAATGGAAAGATCTCCCATGCTCATGGATAGGTAGGAATAACATAGTAAAAATGCCAATCTTACCAAAAGCAATCTACAGATTCAATGCAATCCCCATCAAAATCCCAACAAAATTCTCACAGACCTGGAAAGAACAATAATCAACTTCATATGGAAAAACAAAAACCCAAGATAGCTAAAACAATCCTGTACAATAAAGCAACCTCTGGAAGCATCACCATCCCTGACCTTTAGTTCTACTATAGAGCTATATTAATAAAAACAGCTTGGTATTGGCATAAAAACTGACATGGGGACCAATATAATTGAATTGAAGAGCTTGACATTAATCCACACACCTATGAACACCTAATTTTTGACAAAGAAACCAAAACAGTACTATGGACAAAAGAAAGAATCTTCAACAAATGGTGCTGGTATAACTGGATGTCAACATATAGAAGATTGCAAATAGATCCATATCTATTGCCCTGCACAAAACTCAAGTCCAAGTGAAAAAAAACCTCAACCTAAATCCAGTTACACTGAACCTGCTAGAAGAGAAAGTAGGAAGCAGTCTTGAATGCCTTGAAACAGGAGACCACTTCCTAAATATAATACCAGTAGCACAGACACTGAGAGTAACAATTAATAAATGGGACCTCTTGAAACTGAGAAGCTTCTGTAAGGAAAAGGACATGGTAAATAAGACAAAACAGCAGTCTACAGGATGGGAAAAGATCTTCACCAACCCCACATCTGACAGAGGGCTGATCTCCAAAATATATAAAGAATTCAAGAAACTAGACATAAAAAATACTGAACAATTCAATTTAAAAAATGGGCTAAAAAGCTAAACAGAGAATGAATTCTCAACAGAAGAATCTCAAATGGCTGAAAGACATTTAAGTAATTGCTCAACATCCTTAGTCATCAGAGGAATGCAAATCAAAATGACTCTGAGGTACCCATCTTATACCTGTCAGAATGGCTAAAATAAAAAAAAACACTGATAACAGCTCATGTTGGAGAGGATGTGGAGCAAGGGGAACACTCCTAAACTGTTGGTGAGATTGCAAACTTGTACAGCCACTTTGGAAATCAGTATGGTGGTTTCTCAGAAAATTGGGAATCAATCTTCCTCAAGACCAAGCTATACCACTCTTGGGCATATACCCAAGGAATGCTCAATCATGCCACAAGGACACATGCTCAACTATGTTCATAGCATCATTATTCATAATAGCCAGAACCTGGAAACAACCTAGATGCCCCTCAACCGAAGAATGGATAATGGTACACATACACAATGGAGTATTACTCAGCAGTAAAAAACAATGACATCATGAAATTTGCAGGCAAATGGATGAAACTAGAAAATACCATCCTAAGTGAGGTATCCCAGACTCAGAAGGACAAACATGGTATATACTCACTCATAAGTGGATACTAGATGTAAAGCAAAAGATAACCAGACCATATACCACAGCTCCAGAGAAGCTAGCTAACAAGAAGGACCCTAAGAGGAATGCATGTATCGACCTGGGAAGGGGGAACAGATGAGCTCTCCATGAGTAAACTGGGGATGAGGGAGTGCAATGGAGGGTAGGGCATGGGGGATGAGAACATAAGGGAACAGGATGGTCGAGCTAGAATAGGGATGGAGTGGGAGAGCAATGAAAGAGATACCATGATAGAGGGAGACATCGTGGGGATAGGGTGAAACTGGGTGCTAGGGAAGTTTCTCTGAATCCACAAGGATGACCTCAGCTTAGACTACTAGCAATAGTGGAGAGGGTGCCTGAACTGGCTTACCACAGTATTCAGCTCAGTGAATACCCTTGCTGTCATCATAGAGCCTTCATCCAGTAAATGATGGAAGCAGATGCAGAGATCAACAGCCAAGCACCAGGCTGAGCTCCAGAAGTCCAGTTGCAGAGAGAGAAGAGGGATTCTATGAGTAAGGGGCATCAAGACCATGATGGGGAAACCTACAGAGACAACCAAACCAAACTAGTGGAAACTCACGAACTTTAGACCAACAGCTGGGAGCCTCCATGGGACTGAACTAGGCCCTCTGCATCAGCGAGAGAGTTGTGTAGCTTGATCTGCTTAAGGAGCCCCCTGGCAGTAGACAAGGATCCATCTCTGGTGCATGAGCTGGTGTTTTGGTGCCCAATACCTATGGTGGCATACCTCCTTGCACCTTGATGTAGGGGGAGCATCTTGGACCTACCTCTACTGAATGTACCAGGCTCTGTTGACTCCCCATGGAGGGGGGCTTACCTTGTTGGAACAGGGAATTGGGATTGGGTTGGGGGGCAAGGCTGGAGTGGTGTGAGGGGGGCAGATAGGGGGATCTGTGATTCGTATGTAAAATGAATTTAAAAATCCAAAAAAAGGAAGAAAATACAATTGGAGCAGTGTTTGCTTCAAATGTTTATATTACACATTCATTTTACTATATTTGTATTTGATCTTGGCTATTTGTAACAATTATGCCAAAATCTCTTAAGTTTGTGATGACACAATGTTCTTTGTATAAGAAACTTTGAATTCCATGACACACAAAAGTGAAAATGTTAGTGCAATTTTATGTAATAATAACTATTGTCCATATAAAAAATCATAAAGTGAAAGGTATAATATATAAACAGAGGACATGTTTCAGACCCCTCTAGGCCTTGTGCTTGCTGCTTTGTTCTCTGTGAGTTTATATGACCTATGCTCAGTTATATGGGTATTTCAAAATACTGTAGCACGAGAACTGTGTAGAGTTCTTGGGATCCATTCATTCACACAACAGACCTTATCCAGGAGGAAGCTAGTAGAACCCAGGAGGACCACTGGACTGTGCACTAGGGCCTTAGGTTTGGCCTCATTCTCTGCCTGATAAATCAGCTCACCAGAGGAGATTCCTCACCCCTTTCTGAGGCTCTATTTTCCCATCTGTAAATTGAGAGATATTCTGGAGGATTCTTCTTTCTCCTGAATCATCCTACATATACTTAAATATGCTAAGGAACTCACTATTAATTTATAGTGACTTTTCACCTTTGATCTTTGGTTGTTTTGAGGTTTAAGCTAGTCTAGGAAGCACACCTCTTCTAGTGTGCATCTGGGTCTGCTTGGTTGAATGTCTTGCCTAAGTAGAGCTCTTATGTGGTGGTATTGTGTTCCCCGAAATATTGTGCACTCTAATAAACTTATCTGGGGTCAGAGAACAGAACAGCCACAATATTAAACATAGAGGATAGGCAGTGGTAGCACATGCCTTTAATTCTAGCATTCCAGAGACAGAAATCCCTCTGGATCTCTGTGAGTTCAAGGCCACATTGGAAACAGCCAGGCATGGTGACACACGCCTTTAATCCCAAGAAGTGAGCCTTTAATCCCAGGGAGTGATGGCAGAAAGCAGAAAGATATATAAGGCATGAAGACCATAAACCCTGAACTTTGGCATTATGCACAGACTGGATAACAAAGGATATAGCTACTTTTCCTAGAATTTGACAATTAACCTAATGCTGTGGATATCGCTCTATATAAATAAAACACTGATTGGCCAGTGACCAGGCAGGAAGTATAGGCGGGACAAGGAGAGAGGAGAATTGAGGGAACAGGAAAGAGGAGGAGGAGACACTGCCAGCCACCGCCAGGACAAGCAACATGTAAAGATGCCGGTAAGCCACGAGCCACGTGGCAAGGTATAGATTTATAGAAATGGGTTAATTTAAGATATAAGAACAGTTAGCAAAAAGCCTGCCACAGCCATACAGTTTATAAGTAATATAAGCATCTGAGTGATTATTTTATACGTGGGTTGTGGGACTGCGGGGCTTGGTGGGACCTGGAGAGAAGTTCTCCAACAACAACCCAAAATTTTTCTTTTCAGAGTAAAGATACCTTCGCCCCCACCCAGCAGAAAGATATATAAGGCATGAAGACCAGAAACTAGAAGCATTTGGCTGGTTAAGCTTTTAGGCTTTTGAGCAGCACAGTTCAACTGAGATTCATTCTGGATGAAGACTGAGAGACTTCCAGTCTCAGGAAACAGAATCAGCTGAGGAACTGGTGAGGTGAGGTAGATGTGGCTTGTTCTGCTTCTTTGATATTCCAGCATTCACCCCAATAACTGGCCCCAGGTTTGATTTTATTAATAAGTGCCTTTAAGATTCCTGCTACACTCTTAGGTAGACTGCCTTAAGGCAGCGCAGGGTAGGCCCAGGGACAATTCCTCTCTCAACTAATGTGAAGCCGCCTTTGGCCTGCAGAGACTTTCTACTCTCTAACACACTACGTACCTAAGTGTGTAGTGCTTTTCATTTCTGGACATAAGTGTATGTAGAATCTTGACAGGGAGAAACAGAGGTATTGAATTCTCTGCATGTAGGTGGATAGGAGATGGTGGGGCATTTTCCTTACTGCATAGTCCTTCCTGTTGCAATTTATTGACCCTAGTAATACCCATTTTTTTTAATCACATCTCCCCCAGCCTCCTTGATGTCACCATCCAGAGATTCTCTGGGTTGCCAATGACAGAACATCTCTGGTTTTCTGTCATAATGATTAATAGTAACTATCAAAAAAACAGAGCTGAGCAAAATAAATGTAATTTGTACACATCTAACAGTTTGTTATGAGCTCTTCTCACTTAAGATTTCTTTAAAATGGTCTTAGAATTTTTTTTTAATGCATTTAGAAATTGAGGAAGAAAAGGCATCCACATAGGATTGTTTGGGGTATGCAAGGAATGAGTTAGAAAGTAGAAAACACCATGTGTTCCTGCATTATCTTGGCCAGAACTCAAACAACCACCTAAAAGTAACCAGAGGGAAAGAAACAAAATCTTGCAGTTCACACAAAGGAGAAAGAGGAATAGTGGAGTCCCCGGAACCAGCTGCTAAGCTGCAACGTCTCTGCATTCATCAGCTTTCTCCTCATTTTTTATTCAGAAAATTTTTAAAACACCTTTCTGCATTATGATTGGCTTTAATGTATGTCTTAGAGTTTCTATTGCTGTGAAGAGACACCAAGAGATGCAACAACTCTTATAATGGAAAAACATTTAATTGGGGTGGCTTACAGTTTTAGAGGTTTAGTCCATTATCATCATGGTGAAACATGGTAGCATTCAGGCAGACATGGTGCTGGAGAAGTAGTGGAGTATCCTACATCTTGACTTGCAGGCAACAGGAGGTGAACTGAGATACTGGGTGATCTCTTGAGCATATATGAGACCTCAAAGCCCACCTCTACAGTGACATACTTCCTCCAACAAGACCACACCTGTCATTAATGCCACTCCCTCTGAGGGCCATTTTCTTTCAAACCACCACAATGTGTTTGCTCCTTTTCATGCTTCTGTGTGTTAAACTCGGTAGGCAATTCATAAAAGTAATAGAAAGAAATGCTTGGAAGATGTCTCTGCTAGTGTCCTTCAGCCATCCTTAGCACTGGGCATGTCTCATTGGCTACAGTTTGCCTTTAAGTTTTACCCTTACAATTTTGGTTTCTTCCATCTCAGCAACATGTTTTCATGCTTACTTTT
Source organism: Peromyscus nudipes (assembly GCA_902168325.1). Lineage (NCBI taxonomy): Eukaryota > Metazoa > Chordata > Mammalia > Rodentia > Cricetidae > Peromyscus > Peromyscus nudipes. The sequence continues at coordinate 25,374 of CABHPH010162662.1, forward strand.
TTGCCCCCTCATCATTTTCTATTTCTTGTCTTTCTTCTTGGTTTATTAAAGAACAATGCTTTTTTCTGCCATCCCAGTGCCATTGTTCTAGATTTGTTCTCTCAACAAAATGTATTTTTTCCTTAAGGAAAGTATTCAGATTCATACATTACTAAGGTAAAAGGTCTGTGAAGTATGTGGTCTACTTCTATATCGAGCAGAAGGACGGCAGGAGAAAGAGAGAGTGAGTGAAGAGAGGGTGGCTTTAGCTGCACAACACCTTTTCTTCCCTGGTTTTAGTTAAAATGGAACCCAAAGAGATATACCAAAATGCAGCATTTAAAAGTTAGACTATGGGGGTTAATCTTCACTAGCACCTTGAATGGATTTGGAATCACTACCAGACACATTTGGGCATGTTTTTGAGAGAATTTTCAGAGACATTTAATTGAGAGTAGAAGACATTCCCTGAATGTGAGCAGCACCATGCCCTGGACTGGGATCTTAGACTGAACAAAAGGAAGAAAATGAGTAAGTCAGCTAACTACCAGCATTCTTATTTCTCTGTATCATAATCTGCCCAGATTTGAGCAAATTTCCAACACCAAGATGTGAGCTACTTCAATTGTCATGGTTTCCCTGCTGTGAACAATGGTACGCCCTCAACTTTGAGCCAAAAGAAACCTTTCCTCTCATAAGTTCTTTTTTTTAAGGTATTTGGTCATAACAACAGAAAATAAGCCATGCATTGACCAGTTTTTTTTAACCCTTCATGTTTGTGAGACAAATACTAACCTTTCTGCAATAAGAAAATTAAGAGAGACAGTTCACATAATTCTGTAAGTCATGGGGAAATCTATGTTCAGATTTGCTACTCCATACTTGTTCATTTTCAAGACAATGTCTAAAAACATGTGGTCTTACTTTCTACATGGTCACTGATCTAAGAATTCTAGAATTGTGTCAAAACAAGCCCCAGTATTATAACTGATGATTTCATAGGCTTTTCTTGAAGATTAAATCAAAGGTAGATGCCTAATATAATGCCACTGTCATGAAAACTCTCAATAAATGCTAGTTATTATCTTTACATTATAATTTTCATACAAATATAAGTTTTGGCTCACAGAATGGAAGCCCAGCTGTCAAAGTTGGCTAAACAATTGGTCTGAGAGATGCAGGCTTGTCTTTGAATATCAGACAAATTCTACCTTTCCTACCATGCCACTCTACTGTGCATCACTTCAGCTAACACTTTAAAGCTAATCACTGCTTTAAAACTGGGATGGGGAGGATTGTAGAGCATCGTCATGCTTAATCTTAACTGCCAAAAAGACTGGATTTACAATCACCTTGGAAACATGTCTATTAGTATGAGTTTTTGTTTTGTTTTGTTTTCAGGAAGGTTTAACTGAAGAAGGTGAATGTCACCATCCCATGGGCTGGGTCCAGGACTGAATAAACAAAGAAGGCAAGGTGAGTCCTAGCACTTACTTTTCCCTTCTTCATGATTGCAGTTACAATCAGACCAGCACCCTCATACCCCTGCCCCATAAGTTCCCTACTGTGATAGACTATACCGTCAAACTGTGAGCCAAATAAACTCTCCTGACCTCAAATTGTTTTGTTTTTTAATCAAATATTGTGGCCACAGAAACAAGAAATATAATTCAAGAATCAAGATTATTTTATCTTGATAAAAAGATCCTCCACAGTACAGTAAGAGGAGATACACCACCCACCATACCCCACAAACTTTTTCCTAAAAACCCAAGCTGTACGTGCACACCTGGATGTGTAGACACATGTATGAACAATTCTTATTTGTGCAGACCCACCTCTGCATAACCACAAATCATTCAAACATAATCCTGACACAAATGACAAAAACTTTTTGTAAGTATCTTATCCTTTTCTTAGCAACTTTTATTATCTGATTTCCAAGATTCTCATCTGAAAATTGTAAAGCTTAATCTAAACATTGATATAAACCTGCTGTCTTAATTCAGTGTTGAGAAACTAGTAAAACTTGGGATTTGAGAAATATGTTGATTCTAAAGCTCAACTTTGGACAGATTCACTTTATTTCTATACTTCAATTTCCTCATGTGTTAACTATAGCTGCCCCTTGGTATCCATGGGAAAATCAGTCTTAGGACCTCTGCAGATATACAAATCCACACATACTCAAGCCCCTTATGTAGAATGGTATAATATTTGTATATGCCTATGTATACCCTACTTTTTATTTTAAGTCATTGTTAGATTGCTTAATTCAGTGAAATAATTTTAGATGGTTTCTTTTATTAAGTTGACTATGTGAATAATGAAAAAACATCTCTGTAAAATGAGTATAGATACAGTTTTATTTTTTTCGCAAATATTTTCAATCCACTCCTTAGATGGGGAACTTACAGGGCTGGCTATATACTATTATATAAATATTTCCCACTCCATAGAATTAATTTGTTTTTTCATTCTATGAGAGCAGTCTTCTACTGTCCTATGTATTCTACTGACTTCTCTGAGATATATGTATACAATAGGAAACAACACACATATGACTCCTTGGAGTAGCTGATGACTTACAAAACCTTTTCAAAGTGTATATATGGGGACGAGCCAGTCAGGTACCCGAGCTTCTAATAAACTTTCATTTGATAAGTTATTCCCACCCAATCCCTAGAAAGGGTTGCCATTCCTTCTCCAGGACCCCAAATGCAATTGAAATACTCTGAACTATTGAAAATGGGAGGAAATATTGTTTTCTAAGGATTTGTTGTGTTGTTCTAGACATTATCAGTAGTCCACAGAGAAATCTGTCCATTCTGAGTAACACTGTGAGCTCTTAAATATAAAAGCCATCTAAAATCATTCATACTTCTTGATTGGTTACTTGTTTGACTTTTCTTATTGTTTGTTGTTGTTATTTTGCAGTACTGGAGATCAAATTTAGGGCTTCACAAATGCTCACTCTGTAACTGAGATATGTCCCTGCAATCTTGTACAGTTTTGTGATATCCCTAGCATTGGCAGCCAGAAGGTACATTCTCTACAGGTGTCCTAATTCTCTTTTAGTAGGTTCCACTTTTGTTTTCTGTCTCCTTGATGGTGGAAGCTTCATGTGGTCAAGAAAAACATGGACTGACTCTTCAGTTCTCATACTTTGGCACTGCATCTTTATCTTGAAAGAAAAATAATTTGGCACTTGTGTTCTCATTCTCTTATCTCATCTCCTGAGAAAAAGAATGCAGACAAAGTAAGAGGCAGAAGAAAGGAGTCCTGGACACAGTGGCTAAGTCATTCTACCACATCAGCTCTTGGAGCTGTCGTGTCACTAGTAGCTAGAATTCAGTAAAATGGGATGGCACTGTTCTCTTCAACAGAGCCGTCTGTCGTTAGCACCTTGACTTTGAACCATAGTGGAGCACATTTCACAGGTTTGCAAAGACCCAGCTTCACTCACATAGCAAATTATAAAAGCAATTTGTTTGCTCAACATTCTCTAGAACAGATGTCACTTTCCTTCTCAGGCATCCTCCTGTACCACCTACATTTGTAGTTTTTTTTTTTTTTAATTCAAAACCAGTATTGGACAGTGGTGGTTGCCTTATTTGTTGCTAAGTATTTAAAGCTGGATTGTCTTCTGAGCCTAGATTGATCATTTCTTGGCTGATTGAACTCAAATGAGTCCCTTTTCTTCTTTAGGCCTTGGGTTCTCCTCTGTTAGAGATTTCTCTTTTGAGTGAACATACTTTCTGGCCACTGGGAAAAGTATGTAGCTGACTCTATGTAAATCACAGTGGCTTTCATATAGCATATTTCCACAATAACTCTCTAAAGTTTGACCTCCCTCCAATTTTAGAAATGCCTATCTGTCTCTTGGTCTTCTCCTTCCTTTATAATTATGATTATCATGTGTTAAGTATTATGTAGACAACTATATACTCTTAAAAGATTATATAAAGTAGACAGTATTCTTTATATTCTAATAAAATGTTGACCACTGAGAATTCACTAGTTCTTAATTATTTTGCTATCATGTTAATTATATTCCTGAAGGATTATACTTAACATATGTTAGAAACATTATATAATGGTTCACTAGGTTTCATTCCTTTCCAACTCTGTATTTAGTGCCATGACCTTCCTTTATGAAGCCATTTCTGGTAGAACTATTTACACCATTGAAACTGACAAAAATTCTAAGTAAGGAATTTATTTTTTGTAAACTATTCTAGACTTGGGTTGGCTATTTAATAAGATTATATCCTGTCTTCAGATATTATATTATATACAGGATACTGTAGACAAATTTTTAAATGGTCTTATTAAATAAAAAAACACAGAGACAAATATAGGGGTGAAAGCCTTAGAGATCAGGGAAATGGGAATAGCCACCAGTCAACCTTATCTCACCAGCTCTGCAGCTTCCAAATGTCACAACTTCCTGTCTACCCAGGCTCTTATTGCCTTACTGTTCTGCCCTCTCGTTGGCTATCTTAGCCCAGCTACCTCACTTCCTTGTCACTGCCTGTCTGTACAGACCTCCAGGTCTCTATGGTTGGTACTGGGATTAATGGTAAAAGGGTTTGTTTTTGATTAATAAGACCATTTAAGATTTGTGCTACAGGATACATAATTGAAGAAATACTTTCAGTATTCAAAAGACTGCTGGAGGATTCAACAACTATTTGTCCCATGAAATTAATAAACAAATGAAGTTTGAGCATACATCTCTGTTGTTTTACTTTATCATTCCTAGATAAGATAAATAAAAATACCAGCAAACATTCCCATCACTACCACACTCACTGAGACATTCTTTGCTGATCCTGACAGTAAGCAAACACATGCACTCTGATTGTGTTACATCATGGTTGAATTGCATGCTAAGTTAGCCAGGATTACAAGAACTTAGCAAAAATAACTAAAGTGTGAGAATTAGTTTTTTGGCATATGCCATAGAGCTGAGTAAATTGATTCTACACATCTATATCAGAGTAAAATATGAATTTAGTTATGTACCTACATGTACATGTTTCCCCCCAGAAATAGTTATTAAATATTTGTTAGTCTACCTCTGTCCTCAGGACACATGTAGCTATCATCTTTCTGGCTCCTGAGAAGATAATAAACAAAGCCTGGGATCTAGACAGTAGCAAAAGCAAATTCAAAACCACACAGTCTTCCCAGCATGGATCTGTCAAAGCTATGATTTTCTGATACCTGGTTACCTTGACCTGCCTCAGATGGAAGAGAGTTTGTCATACCTCCACCCTCACCCCATTAAGTGAGTGAGGTTGAAAATCTTTGTCCAGCCTCAGCTTGTAAATAAAGAAGTATGAGAAGCTCAAATTTCCTGACGTTTGTAGCAGCTCACAGCTCAGGAGGCTTAGGAATTCCTTTTTCCAGAACTTTTGTTATTATGGAATGAGTATCATAACAGGCTGGTTTCGGGCTCTTATCTGGATGCTTGATCATCTCCATTCATCATCTTTGGGCTGGACAAGCTTCTCTTGTCTGAGCTATGGATGTCCCCTGCTGGAAACGGCTGCTCATTGCAGCAGAGGGAATTGGAACAATTGTGGCAGCTGTGGATGCATTTATGTGTGTCAGCACCTCCTTGCTGCCTGGTCACATGCTTCCCACAAGGAACAGTCTCAGAAAACTCACTCTTCTGCCTTATTCTTACACAGCTGCCTTCATTAGCAATTTCACCTTCTACATTGTGATAACCACTCTTTATAAAAGGTTGAGCATAGTGTACATCATATGGCAAACTCTCAACATTTGTTTTTTAAATCCATACTCTTGTTTTATACAGTATGCATTATCTTATTTAAACCATCAAAAGAATAATAAATTTGGGCTGTAATTACATAATACTACATTGTAAGAGTACAGGCCTCAAAAATAGGTGGCCTGCTTAAGGATGTCTTGCACAGGATAGCGTCAGCTTTACTGATCTTCCTGGCCATGGGCTGCCTTCCCTGATACAGAGACTGCACAAAATCCCTCATCTGCAAATTTCTACTCTCATTTGCTTCTATACATGCCCACTTGAAGCATTTATACCTGGTGGACCTTGCTTTCTGCTGTTTTCTATGTATCTAATCAAAATCCTTTCCCATTTCAGAGCCTGCTCATTCATTTTTTTCATCAGAAATTTAGGGAGATGGATTTTCTGACTTAATTTTCCTTCCAAATATAGAATGTTTATGGGATCTGAGCTTGATATACGTTCTGTAATATATATTGCTGGGAATGTCCTCTCTGATGAAGGAAAAATATTAGTTGTATGCAACTTATAAGATTGTGTGGTGGGGGTGGAATTCAGTTCTCAGTCTGGACAGTCCTTTGGGAGTAGTGTGCTTTGCAAGTCAAAAGCCACTACTCACTTATTCAAGACATTATCAGTAGTTAAACAAAACCAACCATTTTTCCCTTCTGTCCAGTGTCCACCTAAATTATAGTCGCCAATTGTCTCAGCCAGTTGGGAATTTTCACCGTGTGATCAGCCCAAAGGCATTTATGAAGCTGCCAGCACAGAGGCTTGTCGAATCTGCTAAGAAACCAGATGTAGCAAATACATATCTTCCACAGCTTGGCATCTGGGGCCTGTGCTTGCCAGCTGAGAAAAAAGCCTGGGCTTCATGGAGCTCAGGGTAGAGATGAGGAGATCATAGACAGAGAACAATGATATCACATTTCCCATTGTGCAAAAAAAAAAAAAAAAAAAAACACTGTTTGAGAGCATGTCAGAACTCTATAAGGATCAGATTAAATCTGCGTAGATTACATGATGAACCAATTATGGGTTAATTATATGCTGTGGACTAACACATCATTGTTTTACTGAAAGTCTGCTCCTACTATTTTGCATTTCTGGTATGCAAGAGTATTTATACAATTGACTCAATGCAACTGTATTCATTAAGCAGTCTATCTTACTCATATATATTCATATATACATGATACATATACAGATGCACACACATCATATATATCTCCTCATTCTTCTTGTCTTTTTAGCTCTGCCCAGATAAGAACTACAAAGTTAACTTCTTTTTTTATAAAATATTTTTATTAAGAAAATTTTTATTTTACATACCAACCATAGATTCCCCTCTCTTCCCTCCTCCCACCTCCCAGCCTTCCCCCTAATCCACCCCCTACTCCCTCCTCAGACAGGGTGGGGCCTCTAATGGGGAACCAGCAGAGCCTGGTACATTGAGTTGAGATAGGTCCCAGCCCCTTCCCCTACATCAAGGCTGTGAAAAGTGTCCCATCTTAGGTAATGGGCTCCAAAAAGATTGCTCATGCACCAGGGATGGATCCTGATCCTACTGATAGGGGGCCCATTAAGCAGATCAATTTACACAACTGTCTCACTTGTCCAGAGGACCTAGTCCAGTCCCATGGAGGCTCCACAGCTGTTGGTCTAAAGTTCATGAATTCCCACTAGTTTGGTGTGATTGTCTTTGTATGTTTCCCCATCATGGTCTTGATGCTTCTTGCTCATAGGATTCCTCTTCTCTCTCTTTGACTGGACTATGGAAGCTCGGCCTGATGCTTGGCTGTTGATCTCTGCATCTGCTTCCATCAGTTACTGGATGAAAGCTCTATGATAACAGGGTATTCACTGATCTGATTACTGGGATAATCAGAGGGTTCAGGTACCCTCTCTACTATTGGCTAAGCTGTTAAAGGCTAGGCTCACAACCAAAGTTAACTTCTCCCCCCCACCTCCATTGTTAGAACATAAGTGACTTGATATTTGGAGCAATATGCCCTTATTTTATTCTGTTTTAATCCCTTTACCACTCACATTATGTAAGTAATATTCATTCAATTCCATTCCTCTCAGTACAGTTAACCACATGATTACTGAATACCTACCTATGCAAGATATGAGTCATGACCATGAGGCTGAAGGGGCAAGGTATCCAGAAAGCCATGAGAATCAAAGCTAAGTGGCCAGAGCCAGATGTGGGTGGGTGTCAAGAGCTTCAGGCAGTAGAGAAGAAGCTCAGAGGCACCTTTCTACATGGTGTGCTATCTACATCTGGGACTCATACCTTATGTGTGATTGGCATGAAGGTATGTATCTATTTTTCTCTTTCATTTTTTCCTTGATTTTTCAAAAATAGAGAAAGAACATATACTAAGGAGGGAATAACTATATCACAGTATTTAACCAAGACAGTTTAACACTGTATTATTTGTTTGAATGTATTTCTGTTGCTCTATGTAAATAACAATGCTGAAGAAATTCATTCACAGCATCTTGCCATTTTGTAGTACTTATTGTGTGTACTTTGATCATATTATAAGGACAGAAGAGTGTAGATGTAACCAACCGCCTTATTAAATAATAAACACAAAGCCAATGTAAGGATGAAAGCCCAAAGAGGTCAGAGCTAGGAGCCTTACCCGCTTTTCCGCCAGCTAGCTTCTCCCGCCAAGAGACTTCTCCGAAAAGGAACTACCCCCTGTGTGTTTGTCTTTAAGTAGGAGTTCTGTTCTGCCTTCTCATTGGTTGTAAACCCAACTACATGACTGCCTCGTCACTGTCATCTGTCACTGTCCAGATGGTATTGAGATTAAGGGCGTGTGTCTCCAATGTTGGCTGTATCCTTGAACACACAGAGATCTACCTAGTTCTACTTACCAAGTGCTGGGATTAAAGGCGTGGACCACCACCGCCCCTTACCAAGTGCTGGGATTAAAGGCGTGGACCACCACCGCCCTGGCTTTCACTATGGCTTGCTAATAGCTCTGACCTCTAGGCAACTTTATTTATTAACATACAAATAAAATCACATTTCAGTACAAATAGAATACCACTATAGAAGAGTGTTGTGGCTTTCCCTTAATGAATGCTCATCATTCACATGTGGATTCTTTGTAGGTTATTAGTATTCTTCTCAGAACAAATCACCATATGATAATTGATAATTGAATATCTACTTTGTGCATCTCATTGTTATGACCATGGTGGTGAAATGACAAGGGGTCCAAGGAGCTTACAGCTATGATGAAAGGCTCAGCGTCCAGAGGTAGTGGGTAGGTAGTATGGAGAGAAGTAGCCCAATGCAGACAGGACATCTTGCCACTTTTCTTTCTCCATCCTTCCCAAAAGTTTACCATTATATAAGTTTTGACCACTCCTGACCATAAATAAATAGAGTTCTAGGCAAATATTGACATTTACTGTTTTTTTCTAAAATAAACATCATACTACATGCTCTTCAACTCATATTTCTTTTCTAATAAAACTTTTATTTTTCAGTCCATTATTGATAAGCATTGTTTTCCTTGTCATCTGTTTTTACACAACAAATAATACTAAAAAGACTATTCATTACTTATGTTTATCCTAGTGAAATTTTATTGTGTGGACCTTCAGGAATAAAATTGAATAGTAATAAAAAGTCATCCCAAAACAAACAAAAAGAAGCCCTGGACTGAAAGGACTTCCAAACATTTAAGAAGAGATGATGTTGGGGGAAAGGTGGGGGGGTGGGGGGGGGTGGAAAGGGAGAGAACAAGGGAATCCATGGCTGATATGTAAAATTAAATTAAATTATAAAATAAAAAAAGAAGAGATGATGTTAATGTTACTTAAGCTGTTCCACAAAATAGACATAAAATGAACACTACCAAACTAATTTTATAATGTCCCCATGTGCAGATATCAAAATCAGATGAGACAGAGCAATAACTATTTTTGGTTGTGAGCTTAGCCTTTAGTGGCTGAGTCATCTCTCTAGTCCAGAACAATAACTATTAAAAAAAAAAGAAAAAGAAAAAAATGAAAACAACAGCAGATGGATTCCCTAGTTGAACACAGACCAAAAAAAATTCACAACAAAATACTTGCAAAACTATTTCAAGAGCAAATTAAGAAGATCGAATGCCATTACCCAACTGTTTTTTTTTTTTAAATAGGGACCCAAGAATGGTTTAAATATATAAATCAATAAATGTGAGTATGGAGATCTCATATTGTCTAAAGTAATAAAGAAATTACTTTTGGAAAATTCAATATCCCTTCATGAAAAAATCCTGAAAGAACTAGGAGAAAAGTGAACACACTTTAACATAACAAGGGGCATGTACAACAAATCTGTTGTGGACAGAGAAAGACTAGCAACAAATGTTGTCCAACATGGGGGCACGTATTTCCACATAAGCCCTGAGAAAGCTTAAAAAAGGGTTCCAAACACACAAAAAGGGAGCTAAACATGGCTTCCTGGTCTCTCAGTCTCTCATGTGGGCTGCTGTACAAAGCTATCTCCCTATAACTGCCTACAGGCTGGAGCGAGCCTTCAGCACCATGCACCAGAGCCATGCTCTAAGCTAAGCTGTGCCGGCGGCGGCTGACGTAACAGTTTAAGATTTGTCTCACGTAATCAAAGAATGTTGCAGATGCTCAGTAAAGACAGATCCAGGCAGAAAATACCCCTCTAAACAGGTTACAGGGTGTTTAAAAATGTGCATAGACTTAAACAAGAAAAGAAACTGGATATAGACAGTCATAGAAAAAATAAATTGTTTATAAATAATAAAATAATCATTAAAGAGAAAATAAAATAATGCAAAGTATAAGTATGTAAAGATGGAAAACACACAGGGAGTCTGAATCCTGTATGTTATTGTGTCGTCTGAATTTTTTGATTGCTGATGAGCAAACAACAGCTTCTGGGAAACATGGGATTGTGAAAGGGACTGCTGAAATAAACCTGCCTAGAAATTTTAAGAATTCCTTAACATTTAAAATTATTTTTGTTAAATTTTTTATTTATTTTACATACCAACCACAGTTTTCCCTTCTTCCTCTCCTCCTGTTCCCTCCCCCACCTCTTTTCTACCCCCCCCCCCATTCACTCCTCAGAAAAATTAAGGCCTCCCAAGGGAGTCAACAAAGCATGGCATATCAAGTTGAGGAAGCACTAAGCTCCTCCTCCCTGGATCAAGGCTGAGCAGACATCCCACCACAGAGAATAGGTTCCAAAAAGCCAGCTCATGCACCAGGGACAGATCCTGGTCCCACTGCTAGGGGCCCCACAAACAGACTAAGCTACATAACTGTCACACACGCAAAGGGATGGCTCAGCAGTTAAAGGTTAGGCTCACAACCAAAAATACAAGAATGCCTTAAGTTTAAAATGGAACTAAAAAAAAATGTATTCCTTTGGGGAAGATGTTATGTTTTTGTTTTCGCAGGAAAGGAAAGGCTGTAGATTTGTTCAAGGCTGATAGAGATCAGATTTGATGGGGGAAAACTCCTGATAATCCTTGTTACAGACATGAAGAAATAAACCTAAGATAACCACATGACAGGTGACATATATTTTACCTGCTTAAACATAAAACAAAAGTAATCTTTGGCTGGATTGTGTACAATGCACAGTCCACACTTGTTTTAATGCAGATATGTATGTTACCTGTAAAATTTTATGTGTTTTCAGAACAAGGGGACCAGAAAACAAAGAAAACAGGTGGCCCAGGTGATCCAGCCTCTCACAATGCTTCTGTTGCAGTTTCCTTAGAGGCCTACATCTGGAACACCTTCAAGGCTGCTGGCTGAGATGGTCCAGCCTCACGGACTATTCTATTCTACAGGACTTGACCATTATCCTAATTTTCTCAGGGTCATCCAAAGATTCCAGTGCCTCCAGACAACAGGAATCAGTCTATAGAACACAAAGCCACATTCTCAAGAGATGGGGTGGGTGTCTTTGGTCATTCACTGGGCTATGGATGTTTGTCATCATTTGGGGGGGGTTCATTATAAACTGTTAATAGTCATGGTCAGTTAAAATCTAAACAAAGGAGATTAGATTCAAGAATCTCTTTCTAAAAGGAAAAAGAGGAATATAATATAGAAATGATAGGATAAAGGGGTAGATTGTTGAGTCCACTTTGGATCAGCCACTTGCTTTAATATTTTATATTAATATTGATTTTTGTACATTGACATAAACTTAAGGTTATTTTTGAATACTGTATATATGTTTCTATTCTTGTTTAATGTATTTTTGTACATTGATACAAATTCAAGGTTATTTTTGTTAGACCATACTGTACACATATTTCTACTCTTGTTTAAGGTATTGTACCTACACAGCTCATTTAACAATGTAATGTAAATTTCCAGTCCTTGAAAGTTATTATTACAAACTATTTAGGATAATAAAGAAATGCAGGTTAGTAATCACCTATAACAATGAAACTTGTCATCATGTTAGGTATGTTTTTAAGGTCAAACAGAGATATACTTTAGATAGACAGGTGACCTTCAAACACTTCAAAGACCTAAAGAATATGACATTCAAATGTTTAATAACATAAAGCTTTTCATAGCCAATTTAATTCAGAGAAGATGATGGGCATCTAAGAAACTCCATATGGCATTTGCTTTTAATGTGGCAGAACTAGCCATTTGGACAAGAAACTGCTCTTGTCTTGACTGCTGACAGTATGCTGTACAAACTGGGCAATCAGGACACAAAAGAAGAAGACTGTGGGACTTTGCCAAGATAAGGTGGGACAGTCCTTCAAAATTCATGCTTCATAGAAAAGTTTGCCATACGTTCTGCAGGACACACAGAAAAAAAGACTGCTAAATTTTGCCATCACTAGGCATGACAGTCCTTCAAAACTCCTACCTTACAGAAGAGTCTGCCAGATATTCTAAGCCTGTAGGACAAAGATAGATGTCCCAATATTGCAGAGGAACTTTGGGTGACTGTCCACACAGCCAGATGTCTCTGTCATTTCTATATTTTTTGAAGTTGCTTGCAATGTATTTCCTGTTTACTTAGGTAATATTATATTCTTCTGGGGTCTTTGATTGAGTTGAAGACTGGGTAGGTATAGTTGCAGTTTTCCTTAATTATGATAAAAAGTAAATTAGGTACAGAACTCTGGACTCATCAAAATAGAATAAATAATGGAGTATATTCTCCAAACATTCCAAAACAAATGGGCTAGACATTGTAAATGCAATTTTTACCTGATAATTTGTCTTATTGTTTATAGCTTTATTGTGTTAGAGTTAAAACATTTCCTTTTTATTTAGACAAAAAGAGAAATGTAGTGGAATATTCCTTTACACTGTTTGAAGATATGCCACTGTGATTACTTTAATAAAATGTTAAATGTCCAATAGCTAGGCAGGATTTTTGAGGCAGAGAGAACACTGGGAAGAAGAAGGCAAGGTCACCAGCTAGATGTAGAAGAAATGTGACCTGAAAAAGATGAGGTAACAAGACATGAGCCACATGAAAGCATGTAAATTAATAAAAATTGGTTAATTTGAGTTTTTTGGGTTTTTTTTTTTTTTCGAGACAGGGATTTTCTGTGTAGCTTTGTGCCTTTCCTGGAACTCACTTGGTAGTCCAGGCTGGCCTCAAACTCATAGAGATCCACCTGCCTCTGCCTCCCGAGTGCTGGGATTAAAGGCGTGCGCTGCCGCCGCCGCCACCACCACCACCACCACCCAGTTAATTTGAGTTTTAAGAGCTAGTTAAAAACCTAAGCTATCGGTTGAGCTTTCATAATTAATAATACATTTCCATGTGGCTATTTGGGAGCTGGTTGGAAGGACAGAAAAATCCACCTACACAAACCTTTAGTAAATATTATGCTAAATAGGGAAAAACTGAAAACATTTCCTCTAAATTAAAGAATGGGCCAGGTGCACCTTATCTGACATTAGTCAATGCAGTCCTCAAAATCTTAGCTAGAGTAATAAGTCAGGAGAAAGAATTAAAAGGATAAAAACAGTAAAGAAGTCAAATCCTTCCTGTCCCCAAATGACAGAGTTTTAGACTTAAAAGACTCCAGAACTCCAGTAGAAAATGCTTATATCTGATACACACTCTTTAAAAAGTAGCAGGATCAATATACAAAATCAATATACAAAATTAGTTACTTTTTAATATATCAATAATAAACTTGACAAGAAAGAAATTAGTTTTTAGAAATCCCTTGCACAATAGCTTTACAAATGTATTTAACAATACACCTAGTGAAGGAGATGAAATGTCACCCTAAGATACTGGAAAAATTAAGCAAGACACTGAGAGACTGAAAAACCTCCAACACTCAAAGATTGTCAGAGTTAATATGCTTGATTATCAAGAGAGATCTACAGAATCAATGCAATCTCTATTAAAGTTCCTTTAAAAATATTTTACTAATATTTTGAGAATTTCATACAATGTATTTTGATCATATCCATGCCTCCATTCACAACTCCTCCCAAATCCAACCTCCCTAACCACCAACTTGTGTTCTTTTTGTGTTAAACCAATCAAGTACAATTGTGCTGACTGAATACTCTTGAACTTATGGTGGTCAACGTATAAGGGACCATATCATTTAAGAAAACTAACTCTTCCTTTCCCTTCTGCTATCTATTGCCATTAGATCTTCAGCTAAGAAAGAGATTTCATGTCTACCTCTCCCTATTATGCTGAGATGAGCCCCAGCAGGTCTTATATGCTTTGCCACAACCACTGTGAGTTCATATGTGCAACTGGCCTGGTGTTTCCAGAAAACACTGTTACATTGAAGTCTTCTACTGCCTTTGCCTCTTGTGAGCCACAAGGATCCTTGACATGTTTTAAGAGATGTGATATAGATGTTCATTTAGGGCTGAGAACTTTGCTGTTTATTATTTTCTTGACTGATTCTATATTTCTGTGCTAATCACTGTCTACTGAAATGAGAATCTTCTCTGAGGAGTCTTGAAAGATGCACTAATCTATCAGTATAGTGATAAGGCATTTGTCTTATTGGCTTTGATAAGTAATAATTTCAATACTATTTAGCATACTAAGAGTTGTAGGTTCTTCCTTAGGGCCTATGACTTACTGAATCTCAGGCTTTTGACTATAAAATAGTGCCAGGTATGGTTTTCATCTTGTGGAACAATACTTAAATTCAATCAGAAAGTGATTACTATCATAACACTTACGTCTTGCCCTGCTAATTATTACTGTAGCTCACAGGGTTCACAGGGAGATAATATTGATAATTACTTTTCTCCTCTGATAGTATTCATAGCCCCTTACAGCACTATGAAAGCTAGCCAGTGGGAAAGAAGCTTCCAGTTCAATACCAGCATAATTATTTCTCCTTGTAATATGGCTTAAGTACATGAAATCTTCAGCAACGGGGTCTTATCATCAAGTTCCAGAGACTAACCATGAGCAATGTAATGTTTGAGGGTAACTGGGAAACTTTCAGAAGAAGAAACCCATTCCTGGCATTGGGCCTTTTTTTTTTTTTTTTTTTTTTTTTTTTTGCTAGCCTGTGGTTTCTAATAGGGGTACTATCTCTCTTACAGAGTAAACTCCATTTAAACTTTTTTATATGTGTACATATGTATTTTAGGAAGCTTCTACAAAAAACACTGAAAAATCAAAGCAATCCTAAAACAAAAGAATAGTACTTGAGGCATCACAGTACCTAATCTCAAATTATACTACAGAGCCAAGTAACAAAAACAGCATGGTAAAGGCACACTAACACATATGTACACCAGTGGAATAGAATAAGGGACATAGAAATAAAACCAAACAGTTATGTTGGAAGAGTCTCCTCAGCAAACTGGGCTGTAAAAACTGGATAGATACAAGTAAAACAGTGTAACTAGGTTGGAATAGACTGTAGTCAGGCTGCATTCACTCACTCAACCAACACCTTATAAAATGCTTATGAGGCTGACGTTCTTCTAGTTAATGGAAATTCAGAGGAAACAAACACCAATAAATACTATATATTTTGTTTATAAACATATATATGTATAGCATATCTAGATAAAAACTGTAACAGGGTATGATATTTGTTATAAAAGTGCTATAAAGCATTAGGAAAAATGAAGTAAAAAGAATTTTTTTTGGCCTAGAGAAGATAGAAAAACTTTCAGAAAAGGTAAGAGAATAAGTATCTTACCCAGTTCAGGAAGGGACATGGAAGAGAGAGTTTATTCTAGACAAAAAGAAGAACAGAAGAAAAGGGATGGTTGTAGAGTGTGTTCAATACTCAAGGGAAGACACAAAGTGCCTTGTGATCGACAGAGGGTTCCAGGACCACACTTTCCAGGTAGGTTAAAAGATTTTTCAAAGTCAAGTTTGGAACTTGACTAGATGTAGAGTCACTAATAGGATGCTGAAGGAATTACTTGGTATTTCTTACACACTAATTGTAATCCACACTTAAATTTTCCTTTTGAATCTCCTCAATACCCCATTTAAACTTCAGGACACTGACCTATTATTGACATTTGTTAGATATTATCTGTCTTCTCTTGGCTTGTTATGTTTCAAATTCTCTTGGGGTAAGACTTTATCTTTAAAGATTTGGTAATGATAATTCTTCCAATTCATTCTCATGCTTTAACCTGGTAAGTTCACAGGGAGAAGTAAGTTACAAAAGGCTTTGATACCATCATGAGGTCAGATTCTCTGTCATTCTTTCAGCAAATGCTGAGCATCACCAGGTGTTGAACACACAGTGAGGAATGAGGCATACCAAGCCCAAGCCTCTGCACTATGGAGGCAATTCTAGGGGAAATATTAGAAGAAACTTCTAGAAAGAGTGGTTCCTTGTATACGTTAGAAACAGGAGATAATATGTATTCTACGAAGAGTAAATGAAGTTCCAAAGCTGTAAAGTACCTTTATAAAAGGCAAACAACAAAGACGAACTCCCTGTCCTTTCAAATTTCCATGCCTTCATGCATAGAACTCTTCAATTTCACTGTAAGATTGCTTGTCTGTGGCAACTGAAGAAGGCTGATTAAGATTCCTTCCCTCTGTCAAAACTAATCCATTATTGAGTTTAATTTTCCTCAAGACTTTTAGTTGAGAAGTCTAATCAATAAATTAACATTAAGCAGGGACGTTTCACAACGATAGAAGGATGCATTTGCTAAGAGAATATAACGATTCTCCATATGTATATTTAAAACATATATATACACACATGTGTGTTTATATATATAACAACAAAATTTCAAAACAGAAACAAAACTAACAGAAACAAAAAATCATATAGAAACTAAAAGCATTGTTAGAATTTCAACACTCAGTATTGAAAGAGCAAGTATCCAAACAATTTAAGAAGAATACAGGGGACTTAATGAATATCAGGAAGCTTGTCTGAATTGACATTTGTAGAGCACTTTACAAAATAAAAGCAGAATACACACACACACACACACACACACACACACATTTCCATTCAGACTTTTGTTCCATGTAGGCCAAATGGTGTTGTACAGACAACTTATAATAAACTGAAGAAGATTAAAATTACATGATACATGTTTTAGAATTTTACAATTTTTACCATGATACAGTTAAACTAGAAATTAATAATAGAAAATTATTTACAAAAATCCTTTTAAGTTTTAAGTTTAAACAATTTCTTTTTTTTTTTTTTTTGGTTTTTCGAGACAGGGTTTCTCTGTGTAGCTTTGCGCCTTTCCTGGCGCTCACTTGGTAGCCCAGGCTGGCCTCGAACTCACAGAGATCCGCCTGCCTCTGCCTCCCGAGTGCTCGGATTAAAGGCGTGCGCCAACAACGCCCGGCTAAACAATTTCTTAATAATAGATTATTTTAAATAGAAAGTAAAAGAGTGATTAGGAAATATTTTAAGTGAATAGAAATGAAAACACACCATCAAAATACGTGGCAGCTACATAACTAATCAGGTAATTCCAGGAAATTTGTAAACATTCAATGTTTTTATTAGGGAAACAAATCTAAGAAATTATGTAATTTTTCACTTTAAAGTAAAAAAAAAAATGAGGGACTGTATAGTAGTTCAGTAGCGAAGAGAGTTTGCTACTTGTCTAGAGGACTCAGATTTGATTCTCAGCATCCACATGGCCTATCTAACTCCAATTCCAAGGGATCTGGCACCATCTTCTGGCTTCCATGTACTGCATGAGTGTGGTTAGTATATAGACATACATGCATACAAAATACATACATACATACATACATACATACATACAAATAAATGCTAAAATCAATACTATTGGTCTAAAAAAGACAGGAACAGGAACAAAAAAGACTCCTAATTATATTTTGCTATACTCATAGATCAATGCCTTTTTCAACCATCATCAGAGAAGATTCCTCCTGCATCAGATGGGAACAAATACAAAGACCCACAGCCAGACATTATGCAGAGAGAGAGAGAGAGAGAGAGAGAGAGAGAGAGAGAGAGAGAGAGAGAGAGAGAGACCTTGGAACACACAGCTCTAAATGGGATGTCTCCATCAAATCCCTCCCCTTAGAGCTCAGAGAACTCCATTCACAGAAGAGACAAAAGGAGAGAGGAGACAGAGGGTATGGAGGACACAAATACAGAGAGAGAGAGAGAGAGAGAGAGAGAGAGAGAGAGAGAGAGAGAGAGAGAGAGAAACAGAAAACAAGGCCCTCTAAATCAACTGAGCAAGGCTCATGTGAACTCACAGAGACTGAAGCAAGTATAGGCCATGCACAGGTCTGGATTAGGTTCTCAAAGTATTTATTGTAGCTTTCAGTTTAGAATTTTTATGGGACTCATGAGTGTGTGAACGAGGATGTCTCTGATTCTTGTGCCTTCTCTTGAGGCTCATTTCCTTCTGTTGGTTTGCTCTGTGAAACTTTGATGTATTGGTTTTTTGTTTTATCTTATTATA
Organism: Peromyscus nudipes; assembly: GCA_902168325.1. NCBI lineage: Eukaryota > Metazoa > Chordata > Mammalia > Rodentia > Cricetidae > Peromyscus > Peromyscus nudipes. Next base: position 44,065 of record CABHPH010162662.1, read on the forward strand.
TTTTATTCTGTTGTGTTTGATCTTTATGTCTTTGAAACATTTCTTTTATTGTACCGGAAAATTATAAGAAAAAAATAAAATAATAAAAATAATTCAACAAAATCCAAAACTAAACAATTTCAAATTATTTAAAAGAAAGGAAGTTATAACGATAAACAAAGCTAATGGATGTGAACTAGATGAACACGAACAAAAAACAACAGGAAAGAAAAAAACTTCACTGTAATGGCAGACCAATAAAAGTGACAAATCTTTAATTAGACTAATTAGAGGTGGAATATATACAAACAATCTCCAATATAAAGAGTGAAAGAACACCTGAACAGATCTTACACATACTAAAACAAATAATATATTATTAATGTTTTTGCAGTACATAGGAAAAGTTAGATTCAGTGGAAACTGTTTTAAAGGTGCAGCTGCTAAGGGTCCCTGAAGTAGCAGCTCTCTTGAATAACTGTGTATCCATGAATAAAACTACAGTTGCAGCTAACAATGTTCTATGGAGTAAAATAAAGGTTCAGCATGTTGTCACTGGTGAACACTATCAACCATATAAAGAACTAGTATTAAATAATTGTTGGAAAAGTCTTATGAAAAGTCAAACAGAACAGTCCCAATTTCATCTTACAAAGTGAGCATTAGCCAAAGATTCACAACAAAAACATCACAAAAAATAAGCCAGCATCCCAGAAGTTTCCGCACACACAATCCTCATATTCAGTCAATATACATCAGAGATAATATTATATAAACATGTAGGAGTTATCACAGGGTTTAAACTGATTCAACATTAACATATCAATTTAACTTGTAAAAATCAATGGAGTAAAATGAAAGCTCAATGATTATCTTAGTAAATATATGAAACTATTTGTTAAAGTCAAAAATATGTTTATTATAAGAACTCTCAGCAAACTAATAAAAGAATCTCCTTCAATTTGAATTATGAGATCAATGAAACTCATTGTTCTCATCACACAGAAGGTGAATTCTTCCTCTGTAAGTTCAACAATAAATGAGGACACCAAAGCTTGTCACCTCCATGTTGTAGGAAATGATGCTGGAAACTCTAGCAAGAGTAAGTTCATTCATTGTGAATAAGAATACATAAGTCTCTCTATTCATTGTCTATATAGAAGATTCCTGAGTAGTAAAAAAATACTCAAAAACTAGTATATGTTTCTCAAGGGAAGTTGGATATAAGTTAATACACAAAAAATATTTTTTTGCATGCTAGCTGTTAAGGATTGCACTGTGTCTCCTCTCAGTGCACTTGCTGAAGTCTTCCTCTACAATGTGACTGCTTTTGGAGATGAGACATTTAGGTGTCAAAACAAGTTAAATAGAGTCATGACTGACTCTAATCCAATAAGACTGATATCCTTATGAGAGAAGGAGGAGATATCAGCAACTCATCCCACTTTGTCACACACACACACACACACACACACACACACACACACTCCACTGACAAAAGGCATATGAGAACATAGTGAGAAGGTGCATATTTTCAAGACAGGAAGAAAGACCTCAGTGAGTACTTAACCTGCTGTTATCTTTATCTTGGAATACTAGCCTCTGGGACTGTGAGAAATTTTTTTTATTGTTTTAGCCATCCAGAGCATGTTAACTTATCATGATAGTCTGAGCCAAGGAATACACTAGCTGTTTATAATAGAAACTAAAATAAAGATGATTGCGTTATTGCAAGCAGTATGAAATACCTAGAAATAAGTTAAAATCTCTATATTTTGCATGGCAAATGTGAACATTTAGACAAAAACACAAAGTAAATACACTATATAGAGATGTAGATATATAGTTATTGTACCAATGACCAATGTATTAAAAGTAGCTTTAACTCCTGGACATGGGAAATACTTTGAGGTAGAGGTGGCTACCATAAAGTACATATGGAGCTAAGGACCATGTGTGTAGCTCAGCGCCATAAGGACACCTAAAGGCACTGAGTGCTTTGGTCATGGTACAGACCTGGTTGCAATAATTTCAAATGCTTTTCTTTTCTTTTCTTTTCGTTTCTTTTCTTTTCTTTTCTTTTCTTTTCTTTTCCTTTTCTTTTCTATTCTTTTCTCCCTCCTTCCCTCCCTCCCTCCCTCCCTTTCTTTCTTTTTTTATTTTTTTTGTTGGAGTTTTTTTTTCTTTTTTTTGTTTTTTTGTTTTTTTGTTTTTCGAGACAGGGTTTCTCTGTGTAGCTTTGCGCCTTTCCTGGAGCTCACTTGGTAGCCCAGGCTGGCCTCGAACTCACAGAGATCCGCCTGCCTCTGCCTCCCGAGTGCTGGGATTAAAGGCGTGCGCCACCAATGCCCGGCTGAGATTTTTTTAATTAAGAAATTTTCTATTCATTTTTCATATCAACCACAAATCCCACTCCCCACTCTGGCTCCCCAGCCTTCCCCGCAAGCCCATCCCTTATTCCCACCTCCTCCAAGGCAAGTCCTCCCATGGGGAGTCAGCAGAGCCTGGTACATTCAACTGAGGCAGGTCCAACCCCCCCAACACCCCCACCCCCACCCCCACACCAAGGCTGAGCAAGGTGTCCCATTATAAGCACTGGGCTCCAAAAAGCCTGCTCATGCACCATGATGGATCCCCATCCCACTGCCAGGGGGCCCCCTAAATAGTTCAAGCAAAACAACTGTCTCACCTGTCCAGGGGGCCTAGTCCAGTCCCATGGGGGCTCCACAGCTATTGGTCCACAGTTGATGTGTTTCCACTAGTTTGACCTGGCCATCTTTTCTAATGAATTTTACTCTTTCTTAATATTTCCTACAGCTGCTTGGAACATTGCAAGGAGTAGTTAGAGAAAAAGGCATCATAATTACTATCAGAGAGACTGTACTTCATCAACTAATAAGTTTCTATGTGAAAACCAATTTGCTATATAAGAAACAATGCCAATGTGGGGTCGGGTGGGGAGTGTCAGAAAGCGATTTTGCCACATCATTTCAGTAGCGGGGAGACATTGATCAAGGAGCTATGTCCATTTTGGGAGTATTCATGTGCATATTTGATATTAGCCCTCCTGAACCAAAGCATCACTAGCCTCAAGAGATAGAACCTTTTAGCATCAAATAGTGTTCCGTACAATAAATCTTGACCTATCATGACTTTTCACCTTTATTTTTATAAGTAGACTGACTTTCGAGATTTCTTTTTGTCCTTCATACAATTATAGTACTACACCAACATTGCTATTGACCTGAGTATAGCCAATGATGAGTTCCTTTACAATGTTATATAAATTAAAGTCCCCATCTAATTCACCCACAACCACATGTGGGCGCGTGCGCGCGCGTGCGCGCGCGCGCGCGCACACACACACACACACACGCATATACACACAGAGAGAAGGACAGAGCAGAAAGAGGGGGATTTCTCTTCCAAAGAGAGAGAATTTTTTGTTCATGGATATATCCTAAGTGAAAAACTGCTAAGTGATGAACCCAGACACAACATTCAGTTTTAATTTCCAGTCTCATGTGAACTTTGAGAACACATGATATGTTCTCAGCTTATAAGATCGGAGTCACATATCAATGAGGTGATTTGTCCAAAAGTGCATCTTCCTAAATGAAGATTCTGTTCACTACTCCTGGTTATATTTAGGATTATTTTTCTTTTATAGTTAGGGCTTTTATATTTCTTCTATCTCATGTGTCGTGATGGTCATGATTGACTAGTGTTTTCTCTACTGGGCTGCAATGAACATGATAGCTTTATTAATCTCTAAAGAGAGAAAGCAAAGCCTAACAAACCACCAGATTTAGTTTCAAGACCAAAAGAGCACCTGTCAAAATAGTTACAAAAATGAAAATTATCTTTAGTTTTAACAACATTGTAATTGTCAAAAAACCGTCTGAAATCTTGAAAGCATAAAATGTATATCCAATGATTTTCAAACAATCTATTATTTATTAATAATGCCTAGAAGCCTGGCACTAAAAGGGGCAATTAAATGTGTATTAGCTTTCTTTGGGCACTAAAAATGAGTTTGTAAAATAGATACTATTTTGGCCTTTTGCAAAAAGAACTAATTCTTAGAGAGACAAAGTAACATAGCCTCCACTGTACAGAAGCATTCATCTTTGATTACAAGGTCAGTGTTTCCCAGAACAATAATTGTAAGGAAATACACATGTTAAGAACTTCCAGGAATGTCCTTAGATGAGGATCATCAAGGTTCCCCTTCATTGTTTAGTGATCCATCGTTCAAATTTGAAGTCTAACAATTCATAGAAGAAACATTTATCTTCCATGTTTAAATTAAAACTTGCTTTGTATCTTGGATTTTAAAGTAAATCTATTTAGCAGGTTCCTGGTGTGTGGTGTCTCCCACTGTTAAACTCCAGACAAGTCCAACCACACTGTGAATCCAATTTGACCGTTGTCCATTTGTAGCCTACATTCCCTCCCCATTTTGTCCTTTGGATAACCTCATAATGATTTTTACTGTATTTGTGCAAGAGCTTTCCAATTAGCCATTTGGAACTCCCAAATAGAGAAGAAACAGAACAAAATGAAAGGAGGAAAGAAGGAAAACAATTATCTGGGGTAGTAGCAACTTCCAGGAGCTTTTACACTGTCAGGTCAAAGAGACATGAGAGTCAGAGGGTCCTTGGGTTCTCGTAAGCTGTCCCTTAATATTTATAGACGTGTTTTCTTTGGCATACACAGAAGAACACCAATTTCACAATAAGTCAACCTGAGGTCAAAGCCTCATTTTGCTATTCTCAGCATGATGGGCATGTTACTTAGTCCCGTTTCCCCTAAGTGGAATAAAATGGGGTATTGATACCTCACACGTGTGATTATTTTAAGGGTTAAGTATGTACAGCTCTGAGCACATGCCTAGAGCCAGGATGGACTCCTTAATGCAAGCCTCTTTCATTGTTCTGGTAATGACATGATATTTCATTGGGTAATTTTATGTTTTATATTTCCAGCTAATTGATGGGACTGCAAACTGATCATATTGTTAGTTCTCAGCTCCTTGCAGGCAAGGGTAGTTTTTGTTGTTTTGTTTAGTTTTTTTCTCAATGAGTCTATATACCTTGCTTGAAATTTATGATATAATTTTGATGATCTTCAGGAGACTTCTATGGTTTTGTCCTTTCAATGGATGGATTTCCAGGTCTTGGTCCTTCTTAGGTTACTAAAGCTTATATATTGGTTATTAATATGATGAAAGGTATTTTTTCCTTGACTGTATGCAAATTATCACTTTCATTAGTGAGTTGGTGTAAATATTAATAGATGGCATACATGTTGTATGCAAGATTCAAAATATATGAAGACTGTAGGCTGGAATAAAATAGTGTGAAAGGCTAACAGAAATAGTTATAATAAATGTTAAAGTGTGAGTTTGGTAATCACAATGTAGATAGAAAATATGAAGTTTAGTATCTCTATATCTATTATCTCTTTACCTAAAAGAGATTATAGATTATATATGTGTATATGTGTGGTAATAGCTTAAAATGTGCCAGCCATGTAATATAAT
>CABHPH010162663.1:885-21818 GCA_902168325.1 Peromyscus nudipes
ATTAACCCATAATTCTTATTTATGTTTAGACATGTGACTTGGTACTTTTTCCCAGTTCTGCCTTCACATCTTGCTTCCTTTGTGTCTGGCTGGCGACTCCTGACTTAGCCTTCCTGTTCCCAGAATTCTCCTCTCTCTTTGTCCCACCTATACTTCCTGCCTGGATACTGGCCAATTAGTACTTTATTTATTAACCAATCAGAGCAACACATTCATAGCATACAGAGTGATATCCATAGCATATACTTGCTAAAGTGTGCTATCAAAACAAAATACAATAATTCATATAAAGGATAAATGGCTGTATGGCTTGCTTTCTTCTACCTCCCATGAATATTTTATTTTGACAGAAACAGAATTTTTAGCAAGAAGTCTTAAATGTATCTCTAAAAGTGTGTATGGAGCATAGGTCAGTGATCAAGCATCACAAGCAATTTCTTAATACAACTGTTTTCATAACACCATCGAAACTACATCATAATAATTGATACCTACCATTTCTGTAGTTTTGAGATGAAAACAGCTTTTCCTGTTGCCCTGGACGTGTTTTTGTATTTGGTGCCTGCTAACTCCGAGTCAGCTCGGAGCTACACCTGTGGGTCTTATATACTTGGTTTCCAACACTAATTTCTAGAGTTGATTATAGATATTCATGGGTTAAGGAAACAGAGTCCTAAGAAAATTGGCTAGTAGATCCCAGCAGTCACAAGCCAAGGCCACAGTGCTTTTGTGTGTGTGGTGTTGAGAACTCGGCCTTTGCTCTACATGCCATGACAATTCATCATGTCCACATCTGTAGTTACCTGGCCATAAGCTGGTCTGCTGCAGGTGGCTATTCCTGTTGATCTGTTTGGGTTTTATTTGGTAGAGGGTTAGCTCTCAACTGTCTCTACCTTCTGTTAAGCACCCCAACTTCTGCTGACCATTCTCCTACTCTTTATTTCTTCTTTTTTCCCTGTTTTATCAAGACAGAGTTTCTCTGTATAACTCTGGCTGTCCTGGAATGAGCTCTGTAGCCCAGGCTGGCCTGGAACTCAGAGATCCGCCTGCCTCTGCCTCCTGAGTGCTGGGATTAAAGGCGTGCGCCACCACTGCCCAGCTTCTTGCTTTTTTGTTTTGTTTTGTTTTGTTGTTGCTGTTGTTTTTATTTGATTGGATGTGTGCTTGGTTGGTTGGTTTTAGAGAAGGTCTCATTATGTAGCCCAGGGTGGCTTAGAGGGAGATACTCCTGCCTCAGCCTCTCCCCACCCTGTTGAGATTCCTGGTGTGTAATGAGGTGTGCATGACATGCAGTCCATGAGACTCCTGGTGTGCACCACCCCTTCCAGCTTCCATTCTGCTTCCAAAACTATGTTTTGAAGAGTCCATGTGTGAGCTGCATTGTGTGATACTTGTTTTTTTGTGCTGGGCTCATCTCTGTTCACAATATCTTGTAGTTCCTCTGTGCTGCCGCAAACGGCAGGATCTTGTTTTGTTACAGCTGAAGAACATCCATGACCTTCTGCATATTCTTCTTTAATCTGTTGGTGGACATCTAGGTGTCCTGCATCTTGTCTCTTGGGAATGTGGCAGTGGTGCAGCACAGGCATCTTTGGGATGCACTGACTCCACTGCTTGGGCAGACATTCAGTAGTGGTATTACCAACTCACAGCATGACTCTATTTTAGTTTCCTGAGGAATTCCCAGTGTTCAGCAGTAGCTGATTTAATCTACATACCCACCAGCTGTGTCTAAGAGTCTCTGCTCTCCACAGCCTCATCAGCACTTGCTATCTTCAATTGTTGTGGTGACAGCCACTCTGACTGGAGTCACGCGGCATCTCACTGTACTTTGGTTAGCATTTCCCTGATGGTTAATGATGTTGAGTTCCTTTTCATAGACCAGCTGATCATCTGTGTGTCTTCTTTTGAGAGTCATGGTTCTCTTCTTTTGCTCAGTTTTAATTTGCTTTATTTGGAAAAAACTTTTCTATCCAACAGTTCAGATTCCCTATATCCTTTTATAGGACCTGCTGTCATGTATCTGCTAGGACATTTGGCTGGTAAAATTGTGTAGTAGCAAATAAGTGTCACAAATACATCCTTAAGGATATTATATGGTAACTTTCATTAGCAACAAGTTAATGTCACAATAGATCTTCACTTGGGGGGCAGACTTCAGCAGTAACATTCTATGAAATTGCCTCCCATAGGCTACTTTGCATCTTCACTCTGTTCTCTGTTTCCTTCCCCTTCTAGAAACTCTTAGTTTTGTCTCATTTTGTCTTTGTTGCAGTGTGTGAGGGTGGGGGGGGGTGGTTGTGTGCTTATGTGTATGTGCTTTATGATCCTCATTCGGGCTGTGTCCTGAAATATTCCCTCATGTTCTTTTCTAGGAGTCTAAACTCTCATGTCTTACATTAAGACTTTACTAAGCTGGCTTTTGTATGGTGGGAGACATAAAGGGCTCATCTAATTTTTCTGCATGTGGGCATGCAGCTTTCTTAGCATCACCTATTACAGGGCCTATCCTTCCCAGTGTACCCTTGGCTTCTCTGTTGAAGTCAGCTGCTATCAGTGTGGTCTGCTCTCTGGGCTCCATTCACTCATGTGCATCTATTTTGTACTTTGTGGGAGATCCTGCTTATTGTAGTTACTAGAATACATAGCAGCAAACAGGATGGTAGAGTTCAAAATGAAGCCATAGGGCATTAATGAAATAGAGAAGACACAAATAAATAGAAAGATGTCCTTTGTTCATGGATTAAGAGAATTCCTTTAAATGTCATACTACCCATAGAAATGGCCAGTTGAGTCCCTATCAGAATACCAATAACATCCTTCACAGAGACAGAGATACAACAAAGTTTGTATTGGAACCATAAAAGACCCAGTACAGCCAAAGCCATCTCAGAGCTCGAGACACTGCACTGTGGGATGCCACGGTAAAGCAACGCAATATTTCTTAATATGATTCAAAACTTAGCAGGAACATATAGATTTGGCCTGGTAACCCTCAATATTATATTCAAATTCTGATTTTATTCCAGAAACCCATTCAAATTTTATTCCTATTACAACACTCCCATCTTTATTGGATTTTAAAGAATTTTCTTATCATCTTATGAAGCCCGGTGAGTTTAAAATGCTTTTTATCAAATAAGGGTGCATTGAAATTTTAACTCAATTCAGTTCAATGGATTATATCTTACTGCTGACATGTTGGAAAATTATAGCTTCATTCTTAGGGGAAAAAAGTATTAAGTCTAAATTAAGTTATATGCAGAAATTTTATGGATCTAATCACAGATTAGAAGGAAAACCATAGTGTTTTGATAAAATATTGGTAGTGATAGACTATCATAATGTAAAGATTCTCTGTAGGGTACCCAGAGCTGAATCTGTATCTGAAGTCTGTGGAAGCAGAATCAGTGTTCTGACCATTTCAAATCAGTTACTTAGTTACTAAGCAAAGACAAATGGAGCTTGTGGGGCAGTTTTGTGGGTCTAGTTCCTTTGTTCTTCTGTGGTCTCAAGTTATTTAATAACTCTTCACAGTGGTCAATATTGCTTGTAAAATAAGATTATCAGGTGAACAGCTGAGAGAATCATTTTGCATCAGTGACTGGGAGAGCATTTCCTCGTATTACCCGCCTTCTAAGTGAGACATTCTTAAGCTTTGTTACTATTCTGTCCCTCAAGGAAGAGGAGGGGATATCCCAGGCAAGGAAGGAAATGCAAGTATCCAGGGCACAACAGATAGTTCCTTAGTAAAGGTTCCCTAGGACATACACTGGGAGTCTAGAGTGGAGGTGAGCATGTGAGGATATGGGAGAAGTTACAGATGGAGAGTGGGGATGCGAGACAGGAAGGAGACAGCATTAACGGGAGCATTGTGCAGCTGCCATGGGGGTGCCTGGTGCCTGATCCCACAGGAGCAGGCAGAGACCCTGCATAGATGAGTACTGAAAAGAGATGGGCTGGCTGTCACTGAGCCATAGAAGCTCATGGTTGCTGCTCTTTAGACAATCAGAGAAGCAGTGTCATCAGAACAAAGATGGACACACTGGGAACATCTGTAAAGATAGACAGCAGATACCTACCCTGGAGCTGTTAGAGGGACTGTAAGTACTCTCCAATTATCTCCTCTATCCATCACCCAGGTGTACACAGGGTGTGGAGTGTGGCTCAGCTCCATTTGAGTGAACCCTCCCCATGGTCTCTTTGCCCAGCATAAAGCCTGTCTGGAATTTAAATGGCTAGCCTCCTTTATTTATTAAGTTGGCGTTTATAAGGTGTCTTCGGGTGAACTTTTTATTTCTATAGTTGGTCTGTTGCTCGCTTGTATTTCTTCCAACTCTTTCAGAATATCTTCACCATTCAGGTCAAAGCAGAGATAAATCGCTCCCCATGTGCAGGAAGCACATCCAGCCAGGATCTGGACTTGTTTCTCTCCTCCTTTCAGCATTCTCACAGACTCTGGAAAAGGCAGCACAGCACGCTAAGCAGAGACGCAGCCGTCCACCTTGAGGAGTGGTGCTAGCAAGGAGAGCCGCAGAACGCTTCCTCTTAACTGTTTGATTGCATTTCCGTGCTGTGAGAACATGCAGGAGAACTTGCCATTGCTTGCTTCTCCTTTGCTACTTCAATGAAAACTCTAAAGGGCTGAGAATTTTTGTTTGTTCTATGTCTCAAAGCAGTGGTATTTGCTCCACCCATGACCTTGGGCTATAGGGCCCAAAGGAGGCGGTGCTTCTTGCCTTTGTATGTGACTTCTTAAAAGGAAAGAAGAGAGGGGTCATGTGGTTCCTTCTTCCTCTTAGTTATCTATTTTATTTATTTTTATCCTGGTGTGATTGGACTCCGGACAGCCTGAGAATTGAATTCGGGTCCTCTGGAACACCAGTCAGTGCTCTTAACAGCTAAGCAATCTCTCTCCTCCTCAGTCTCCTCACGTGCTTAGAGTAGCACTGAAGTTCTTGGTAAGTACTGATTGGGTTAATAGAGGAACACAGTCTAGGCTTCCAGGGATAACATGTTGTTTAGATTATACCCTAAGGACCTTGTTTCCATCAGAGGAGATGAGTTGTGTCTTCACATCCTGAAACTCTGAATTATCAGAGTATCAGAAAGCATTCCCTTCTCAGGTGATGACAGCGATATGCTGATGGCTGTCTTCATGTCCCTGATTCTGATGAACTGTTGCCACTGACATCTCAGGATAGCTGCTCTAACTCTGCATTTATCTTCCATATTTAGAAACTGTACCATCTGACCTTCTGTGCTGCTTTAGTATGGGATCACACATTGTGTCCACACAGCCCCCATGTGCCCAAAGGCTTGCACAGGACAGCAGAAGACCCACAGGTAGATTTGTGAAGACTGAGGTAGACTCACAGAACTGTGGTACTGAGGATGCATCCCAGCCTTTAACAAAATGGAACTGGACCTGACTTCTGAGGCCTACCGTGCATGTCTGGGGTTTTACTTCTCTTCTCCATTCCCAGCTTCCCCACCCCTTCACATCCCTTCCACTTCAGTCTTCTAATGTATCTTACTCAAAACTAACTGGAGATGATGCAAGACACATCACTCTCTTCTACTGGGTAGTTCAGTGGCCTTTATCATGCATTCTGGAACTTAGATAAGGACAGTTTGGTCCTCTCCCTCATGATATAGGACCATAGTCTACATCTTATCAATTGTTCCTCTTTTACCTCCTAAGCTGGTCCTATGCTATGGAGATAAGATTTTAAAGTAGGCTAGGTAATCTCTCGAATTTTCATGTTCAGCCAAAAATAACAGAATTTGATATTAGCTGGCAAGGGAGGGGAAGAAGACTGAGAGCGGCTTCTCCTTTAGGCCTGAACCATGTTTGCTACTTCTAAAGGTAAGAGTCCTGAGACTCTGCCTCTGCCTCTCCCAGTGCACCAGCTCTGTGTCAGGCACACAGAATAATAACATCTGATGACCATGGGACATCTTGACCCAGGTCATCACACGACAGAACCCGGGCCACTGCCTGCTCAGGAAGTGAGATTACACTGGAGTACAGTGTAGCATGAATCTTAAAAGTTCTTCTTAATAAAATCAAACCTGAGGCCAGGTATTGGGGTGAAATGCTGGAAGGTCAGAGAGACAGAATAAGCCACAGCTATCTCACCTCGCTGAATCCTCAGCTGGTCTTGTTTCCTCAGACTGGATGCCCCGAGCCCTCATCCAGAATGGGTCTCAGCTGAACTGCTGCTAGAAGCCTGAAAGCTTAACCAGCCACATGCTTCTCCAGGCCAAAGGCCTCTCCAGGCCAAAGGCCTGCTCAGGCCAAATGCCTCGAGTTTCTGGTCCTCACGCCTTATATACTTTTCTGCTTTCTACCACCACTCCCTGAGATTAAAGGTGTGGCTTTCTGGGATTAAAGGTGTGTATCACCGTGCCTGGCCGTTTCCAATGTGGCCTTGAACTCACAGAGATCCAGAGGGATTTCTGTCTCTGAAATGCTAGGATTAAAGGCGTATGCTACCACTGCCTAACCTCTATGTTTAATATTGTGGCTGTCCTGTTCTCTGACCCCAGATAAGTTTATTAAGGTACACAATATTTTGGAACACAATACCACCACATGTGCCCCTATCTGGTCTGAGGCTGTTTCTTCTTTGAGGTCAGAAGCTGCAGACAATTTCATTGGCCCTGGGAGCCCGATGTAACTGGCCTTTTATAGAAACAAATAAACAACAAAACCACTTGCTGGCTTTTGCTGGAGATCCATCAGAGAAAGATCCTGCAGCATGACTTTTAATGATGGAAATAATTGTTCTAATACAGGTTGTGAGTAACAGTGTAGCTTTGGGTAAAGGACCTTTCTGTGCCTCAGTTTCCCTATCTTATTACCATAGAGACAAAAACCTGTTTCATGTCACTATGAAGATTAACTTGGTAAAGAGCTTCAAGGCATGGGGCATGGGCTCCTTCATCTGTTTATTGATTTTGATTGATCCTGAGATTGTGATCCTGCCACCAAGGCCCACAACATGACACTTGACTGTATTTCAGAGTTGCGGGAACGTGAATACAGGGCAGAAGGACAGAACAATTCAAAAAGTTGTCCTCTGACCTCCACATGAGCATCATGACATCCATGCCATTACCACCTTAAATAACAGAAATAAATAAATGAAAAACATTTCAAAATTAAAAGGAAATAGGAGCAGGCTCTGGGCTCGATTTGACCCCATCCATCATTTGTAGGGTCACAGTTTAAATGCCTCTTTTCTTCTCCCTCCACAACTCTTCAGCCGCTCCCCAAAAGCTTTTCCTCCCACTTAAAACACTCTTCCTTGCTGAGACCACGAGAACTATCTGAAGGAGCAGAAAGAGCTTGCTATGTTAACCTTCAATTGGTTGCCTCAGACCCCCGTTTTGTTTGTTGGGCTGCCGGGGCAGTGAGTAACGCCATTTTTGTGTTGAAGTGACTGTGTCAACCAATGATAGACAAGCATACCCAGTGACAACTTAGTGTTAAAAAAATCCAAATCTCCTTTCTTGTGTTCATAATTCTAGAATGAAACTGTAAGGATAGTGGGAAACTTAAAAAAAATAAGCTTAGTGCAGAAATCAATGAACAATGCCAACTATTCTTGGCATTTACAGCTCTGTCAATGAGCTATATTACACAAGAGAAGAGAACATGGCCTGTTAGATGGAGACCGAGTGCTGTCCAGGTCACTGTGTCCCTGAGTCTTTAGATCACCTGTCATATTATTATACCAGACGTTGGTGCTACAGCCATGAATGTGTCAATTGTTTTATTTCCCACATTTGATTGTGAACCTGAAAGAAAATACATTAAAATCTCAAGACTTCGAGCTGGCAGTCCATTTCCCCTGAACTGAAAGACTGAAGCACTTTGACTAGGAAAACTCAGAGTAAAACTGTGCAGGGTGAGAAACGAAAATATGCTGTTACCTCCTTGGAAAACTAAGCTAGACCTAGAAAGAAGTTAGGGGTGTTGCTAAATGTCCAGATGTCAGACACTGTCCTTGACTCACACATGAACCTGTCTATGGGCCTCAGAGTTCATAGGGTCTTCATTTAAATACCACCCCGTTGCATAATTTGCTCACTGCAGCTTTTAACTTAATTGAAGCTTCATATATAGAGTATAATAGATAGAGTGTGATATATATTATATATCACTACAGTGAGAAGAGCCAGCTGAATAGTTACCTGTCTATCCAGTCCCCAGGTCACTGACAGTGCAGGGATGCACTGCTCCTGCCCTTCCTTCACTGTTCCTGGAAGTCTCCAGTCTGATCCTTTGGAGTCTGATTTCCTTAGCCCATTAACCTTTGTGGGGTTCATCCATATTGTCACGGGCTCTCTGCTTTGCCTTTTGTTCTTGTCTTAGGGCATCCTGTGTATGAAGACATTTTTCAAATCTTTATCCATTCTACTGTTAAGAGGCATTGGGGACCTAGTTTCCAGTGTAGGGATGTTATCGAAAGACTGTCATGAGCAGCTTAGTATTGGTCTTGGGGCAACCTCGTATCCAAACATACATGTGCATGATCATATACACCCTTGCCCAGTGAAATTGAGAATCACGTGGTATATGTCAGCTTTAGAGATTTCCACCCATTTCTTGAGCCAACATCAGTTCTAAACCACCAGCCTGAAGGCATGCTTGCTAAGGGAAGCCTACCTACCAAGAATACAGCCATGGGAGCCAGAATAACATTATAGCCATGGCCACATTATGGCCCAGCAGCAATGGCAGATGGTAACTATGATAACCTTGATTCATTAAGAATGTTAGTCCTTAGTCATCCCATTTATAGTGGCAGGGAGGAAGAGGAGGACTTCTTCATCATGTGACAATCCTATTATGTGACCCTCAGCAGCAGAAGCTTTCCTCATTGAGAGAAGTCATTTCTGTAGACTCTTCCTTGCCCAGCATGGTTCACTCTCCACTCTGAATTAAGTCAATGGGTTTGTGCAAGGTTTCATGTTTCACGTTCACTAGTCACAGTATAGAGGCACCAGTAAAAACTGAGTTGTTAAGAAGACAGAAGAACCAACTTACCAATGTAGAACATTCTCAAGAAGGGCTGCAAAGCTGATAATACTGATTGTAATTCCAGTCAGGATGGAGATCTTGACAGCTGGAGGTTAGGTTGGGTGGGAGGCTTGAGGTCTCCTAGCCAAGCTGAGTTCAGAAGTTTAGTCTGCTCCGAGAGGTCTGTGCCATCCCCTACTTCAGCCAGCCCTCCTTCTAGCTCTCCTGTCATTTGGCTGGAAGTTATTAGTAACAGCCAAGAAGCGCTGTCCTAGAGGGAGTGACTGGAGATGATCCCAACGTGTATGGCAGATGAGATGTGTGGAAATTGCTCCCATCAGTGAGTACCTTGCTGATGTTAACAGTGAGTTCTTACAGTAAGTGTCCCTGTGTGTGTACACAGAGAGACCATATCAGCAGTGGCCGGTAATAATAACTTCTTTATTTCATTTACACTAGTATATAAGTAGGTGTGAATTTGAATATAAATACTTGACATATGAGTTCATATGCATAAGTCTTCCATGTTCTTTACATTGAATTTGTGTGACTACAGAACCAGTTTCCCTGCTGAAAGAATCCATTTGAGAAAAGCCCTGAGAAATTACCTAAAAGATAGTATTCCTGGGCCGGAGCTAGTACAGAGATGACCTGGGCTATGTAGCTCCCCAGGAGATGCAGGATTCGAGAGTTCTGAGTGTCTTTGTAGACATTGTGATTCTTCACAGCATCCCTGTGGTGACAGCCTTTTCCCATACAAAACAGGCTGCACCGCATATAGGTAACAACACTAGGTCTCTGACCTAGGCCTCCACACATGGCAGCTCAGGCTCCTTCACTCTTCATTTCTCAGGCAGGGTAGAACCCACAGGCTCTTTTGTAGCATCTGGAACCACACTCAGCAGGAGTGGCTGGGTAATGAGAGAATGGTGACAATTGGTAGAAACACACACACCTCTTAAATGGGCCACAGATTTTGCCCAAGTCAGTAAAGATCGCAGCTAGGCTAGCCATCTGTGCTTCATCCCAGTGGAGCTCTCCACCCAGAATTACCAGGGCCAGGTTTCGGGATTCCATTTGTTTCCATTAGTTTGGACTGAAGCCTAGATATCAATATGCTTGAAACGTCTCCCAGATGGTTCTGCAGGAGAGCTGAGGAGCAAGAGTGAGCTACATGTCTCTGTGCATGCCGTCTGGCATATGGCCTATGCATAGGGACCAGAGTGGAAGAGAGCTCCTATGTGTGTGTACAGAAGAGCCCCAGCATACAGTGGTCTATTATTACCCAGGTAGGTATCACCAAGGCAGGAGCACTGTGGGGTAGGAACACTATCAGCCTTAGGAGAAAGATCTAGGGAGCCTTGTGGGTCCATTAGAGACAGTACATGGTGGCAACCAGGGGACTTTTCACTCTGGGGAAGAGATTTGGAATGAAGAGGGGTTGTTGTTACACTATCCAAGGTGGGAATAATAAGAGGCCCCTGTGCTTTAGAGGGAGCAAGAGGACCGTATTCTGGGATGCTCAACAAGGGAAGGCCTTGTGATGTAGAAAATGGTGCCCTTGTCAGGCATGGTGCCACAAGTCTCACATTCCACTACCTGCCATTGCAAAGTAAGAGTGTTAGTGTAGGCTAGCCTGGCTACACAGTAAAACCCCAAGTCAGGGAAAACGAAACCAAGAGGGGAAAGCAGGTGTATTTGGGCATCAGCCTATAGCCTTTGCTTAGCCAAAGCGAAACTGCTCCTTTATTATGACAGGACCATAGGATATTCATCTTAAATAAACCAGGTTTTGAAAGGAATTCTCCCATAAAGCGCACTTCACACCAGCAGACAGCCTAACTCACTCAGGAGCCTACACTTGGAGATGTGCTGTGAGCCCGGAAAGGATCAGCTGCATACATGCTGTCACTAACCTACATGTGAAACGTCAACCCACCACATATGGCAGCAGCTGTGCTCTCCAGATGCCTAGGAGCCCTACTGTCCCCAAACCTGACCTCCCCTACACAAGAAAGCACTATCTTGATGTTTGTGATAATCAGTTTTATGTGCTTCTATGCCCTTTAAATCCCAAATGTATTCGAGTATAGACATACGCACGTGTCCATGCATGTGTATGTATTGTTACTACAGACAGCGTCCCTGTTTTTATTACCCTCACTCACCTCTCTTTAATCTGTCATTTACCCATTCTTTTTATCTCCTGCAGTTTGTCTGTGCAAGAAACCACGCACTGTCTGTAGTATTTCTCAGTTGAACTGCTGCCCGACCCGTTCCCACCACGCAGTGCCCACCTTCTCTGCCCTCGGTGTTTCCCGTCACTTGGTGTTTGGACTGAGACACTTAGTCTCATTTGGGTTCGAAGATCTGCAGATAGCAGGGCCTGCTCTCTGCCTGTCTTCCTGTCTGTCCCAGAAGCAGCCCCTGCTGCTTGCCGCTCACCGCCTTTATCTGTTAGGGTGGGCGATGCTGTTCCTGTTTTATCCTGTTTTACCATTGCTTCTTTGTTCATTTCTTCAAGTATTTCTCCACGTGGGAATTCACCTCACCTAGAGGTACAGTTTATAGAAGAAAGGAGGGTAAACGGTTGACTGTTTCACCTTATAGAGATTCGGAATTAAACCCCCCCCCCCCCCAGCCTCTGCCTGTCACCAAGAGGTTTCATTAGCTTCTGTCTGTTATGACTGCTGAGATCTCTCATCTCTAAGGGGAATGGCGCCATGGATGTAAAACGACTACAATGGCATTTGTTTAGCTACTCCCCCAGGATGGTGGAGAGGACAAAAGGAAGCCTAGAGTGTCTACCCTGTCCTGGTCATTGAAGTCTCCTGGCTAAGGGAGTCAGGTGGCAGAGGAGAGAATTCAAGTTCAGTCACTGACAGAAAGAGTGGGCTGAAGTGTTCCCTGTGAGTTACTTGGCTGTGTGACCTTCTGTCTCACCCTCAGCCTCTCTGAGACACCCTTTCCCTCACTGCAGAAGTAAGAGTAACAACTTCGTCTTAGCTCCATGTGAGCTGAGAATGCGTGTACAGCAGCCAACACTGCCCAATTCCTTCCCACCCTGACTCAGTTTGTGAGGCCCTGAGGTGCTGTTGAGTCCTGAAAGCTGCGAGCTCTGTGCCTAGCCATGGGGTGATGGTGTCGTTTCCTGGGCACTGTCTCAGTGATGGAAGCCCAGTCAAGGCGCATGGTGAGCATGCTCAGACACACAAGCCCATCCATGCACATGGCTCTCGCTGTGTTTTCTCTCTCACCTGTTTCCTTCTGTAGAGGTTTTAGTTACTATTATTCAACAAAGTTTTGCTGTTATTGTTGCTCTCTTTGCTCTCTGAAGACAGCTGGTGTTTCCTAGGAGCCTTTGTGAAAACACAACCTGCTACTCCAGCACTTATAGAGGGTGACCTTAGCCACAGACCATGTCTAGGTTTATCTGGTTTGAAGGACTCCAGTACTGAACGTGGCTTTCCTGGTACCCATTCCATTCACCACAACAGAGCAGCAGCCTTTCACTAAACCCAACATGACACCCATCCATCACGTGAGTCTTTCCTTGTCTAAGTTGCACCTTTTCACCCTCGAGAACATGCCTTAGTAAAATACAGTGGTGCTTGCACATTAGCAATCATTTAAAAGAAAATTATCACTCTTTCTGGTAAAGCTGTAGCTGGAAGTATATGGGGGGGCTAGGTGGATTTCAGCCAGCTTCCCAAGCCGCAAGATTTTCATCCACCCACAAACATGGGAGGATTTGGAACTTACTTCCATAGTGATTCTATTAGTTACCTTAGTGTTACTATAGCAAAATACTCAAGGAAATTAATTGGTAAAGAGAAAAGGGCTCTTTTCTTCCTTCCTTCCTTCCTCACTCCCTCCCTTCCTTCCTTTTTTCCTTCCTTCCTTCCTTCCTTTTTTCCTTCCTTCCTTCCTTCCTTCCTTCCTTCCTCCCTCCCTCCCTTCCTTCCTTCCTTCCTTCCTTCCAGTTGTTAGATTTATGTCTTTATTGTGTGGGTGTGGAGGAACCTGGTATGTGCATGCACAGTGAACATGTGCACGAAGTCAGAGGACCGCTTACAGGACTGGATTTTCTCCCTTCACTGTGAGGATCCCAGTGATGGGGCTCAGGCTGTCAGGCTTGATGCCGAGTGCCTTTACCTCTGCAGCCATTTCACTGGTCCTGTGTGTTTTTACATAAGAGCTCACCATATATCCCAGGCAGGCCTTGAACTCATAATCCTCATGCTTGATTTTCCTACTGGGTACATGGGGATTATCAGAATACACCACCATACTCAGATGGAGCAAAGGTTTTAGCTCAGTTTGGGGGAGCCTAAGACCAGAATCAAATGGCTCTGATACCTTAAGCCTTCGGTGACATTATGGTACAAGCTTCTGTCACAAACTAGGAGGGACAGGGGAAGAAGGCAGTAGGAGAGAAATAGGTTGGGGTTCCACTATACTGTCTGAGGTCACAGCACTGTAACCTGCCTGGCCCACTGTTCCTCAGGAGTGCCCTACAGAGTTCTGGGTCAACATGTGATCTGAGGCGAGAGCAGAAGGAGCCATGTAGCATGAATGCTCACAGTGAAACAGCCAGAAAAGAGGGCGAGCTGGAATCTAGCAGTTCCTGAAGACAGCTATTGGGTAGGGTGCCTATTGTCTTAAAGGCTGTATGAGTGTCCTCTGCACAGCATGAGGCACACTGTCAGGGGAGTGGCCTGAAGCACTGGTCTGTGATGAGCAGCTACAGGTTCCTCCTCACTGACCCCTGACTGGCTAAGATACAGCAGCTCACTCACCACGGCACTATGAGAGAATCTGTCTTAGCTGCTGTAACTTTAAATGCTATCAAGTTACTGAAGGCCATTGATTAGTATTGTAGGTTTGGGGGTGTTTGTTGTTGTTCTGGAGAGAGCACTATGGAAGAGGAAGAATTCTCTGATCTGAGAGTGATGAGTCCCACGTTCCAGAGCTAAGAGGGCCATGTACTCCCCCTGGGGATGGGCGAGCTATCTATTGGGTAGAGATAGCCACTCATCTAATTGGGTCAGGACAGGGGTCGAGTGGGAAGAACAGAGAGCGTTTGCAGAGCCAATCACTTGCAGAAAGCCATCAATTTTAGCCCCTGTCTCGAAAACACTGAACTGCTCTGCATAGCTACTCTGTTTAAGTTTTAATTGTGACCCACTTCCAGAAATAACAAAATTGCTTTTGATATAGAAAATAGATAGGAAGAAAACAATCAGTCAGTGTGTGTGTGTGTGTGTGTGTGTGTGTGTGTGTGTGTTCAGCTGGCAGAAAAATGAAGCCAGAGAAATCAGGAAGGGCTACCAGCACCGACTTGAACCTTCCTTAACTTCCTAACTGTAGAGGCAAAGACACTGGTTTCCTAGTCTGAGAGACACTTCGGCCCTGTGCTGTGTTTGTTTGTAGCTAAGTGCTCTGAGATGTGCTTCATTAATCATGGCCAAACATTTGGCAACAAAACCAGCGTGTCTGGGCTAGTTCCCTTCCAACCACAAAGTAGGCGACTAATAAATAATAATGACTATTAGTAGAATTGTAGTAAATAATTCTTGTCCTCTTCCTTGCCTTTGTGTTCTTGCTTTCTTACACTGATACCAGATTTTTCAAAATTCTGCACAGGACAGAGATATTGGTGGGTTTATTGCTAGGCCTAGCCCTCGTGAATGCAATGTGTCATAGCCGGTGTGACTTGTATAACAGGGCCACAGTTGAAGTGATTCGTCACCTTCCCTCCTCTCTGCCCAGCTCTTTAGAAGCAGATGCAGGCTCTAGAACAACTAGACAGCAGCACCCACACAGTGGCGATGCCTTTGATTTGCCATGGTAGAATCCAAGTGGCTCCAGGGTGTCTCACTTTTCATCTGCACACCGTGTCCTAGGGAACATTTGCAAGCAAATGAATCAGAACAATAAATCAAATTTTGACCAGTGCCTAAATCATGGAGCTGAAGACCATCTTGAAGTAACTGTTAATGTATGCGTGGTGATGGTTCCTGTGATTAAGCAGGACTAGCCTGTGCCTGAGTTCTGCTGAAAACAGCTTGCCTTTTGCACTAGCCTAATGGTAGTGAGCTTTTGCTCTGGTGCAGTTTCCAGGTGATGCATTGCTAGTGTGACATGTTTTCCTAGTGATACATCAGCAGGCTACATTCTACTAACATGGTAACTCCTTGAGAAGAGGAACCTAGGCAGTGGTGAGGGGCCTGCAGCCCAGGCCCGAGGACCCTGCAAATCTGAATCTCTGCCTTCCTCCTTATTAGGTGATGTTGGGCCATTTTAAAACCATTAAAGCTAATGATGAGTTCCCTACTCACTGACTTTCCCTGATGGTCCCTGACTCATCATTGTCTGAGGATATCCCACTTTTATCCACAAGCAACTGAATCAGTGCTTCATTCCCGAGGAAATATGCTTTTGAAAGGTCAGCTAGAAAGATAGCTAAGTAGTTAAGAGCACTGACTGCCCTTGCAGGGGACTCAGGCCAATTCTGACACTGACATGGCAGCTCCTAACCTTCTGGACCTACAGTTCCAGGGGGCCAGATGTACTCTTCTGGCTCCTTGGGCATTAGGCACACACATGATGGGTACATAAACACAGACAAAACAGTCATACACATAAGATAAAAATAATTGAAAATTCAGCTCATCTCTGTCATTGCCAAAATACCCATGGGTTTCTATATGGCCCCTAACTGTTGTTGTGGATAAAGAAAAATTTGTTAAAGATTTTTATACAGTGAAACTTTTCCAGTGAAAAGAAGATGGGGCATGTGATACTAGAAGTCAAGGCTGATGTAATTGGTGCAACCCAATATTGAGTTTATCTCTGAGCTCCCTAAAAGCAACCCCCCTCCAAAAGATGATATATTGAAAAGATACATCCTGCTTTGTTTAGAAGTTGTTTTCCTAATACTAAATTATAAAATATTTCGTTCATATTTTTGCATGAGGAACTTAAAGAGATGACTAGACCTGACTTGCAGGAGTGATGACAGCCGATCTCATGACCAGCCACCACCCCTCCAGTCCTCTCATGGCCCACTCTCTTCAGGTCCCGAACCCTTCGGTATCACTCAGTCCGTTCTGCTGTGTGTGGGGTAGAATACACACAGACTCTCCTGTGTCCCTTTCTTTCCTGACTTCACTCATGCGGTGTCTGTACTTCCGTCTGTGTTTGCATTTTGTGTAGTGCCATTGTGGAGGAGGACTTCCACGATGGACTTGATCTAATGAGGAAAAAGCCAAAAGAAACGAAGTGTAGTGGCTAGAAAGAATCCCCGCCTGACCTGGATGAGCATGGTCTCCAGAGGTGGCAGTGTGTTTACCTGCTTGGACAGAGAGACGTGTCTCCCGTTCCCATGCCTGTGTTTAATGCTTGATAACAGCCGGTGTCAAGCAGAGCTGTGCTCCCCATAGCTGCTGTTACAGCTGCACCCCCCACACATACACCATGCTGCTGCATGCTCTGGGTGCCTGAGAGGTGACCGGAAACGTTGCCAGATGTCCATTCCCCTTACAGTGTCCTCACAGGTAGATGAAGCAGGGCCTGCAAATTAGGAGCTATGACAGGAGGGCAGGCTGGAGAGACGGCACACTGTGTTTACCCCACAAGCCTGATGACCCGAGTTCCATCCCTGCACTCACAGTGAAAAGAAAGAATCAACTCTGAGGAAGCTGCCCTCTGACCTTCACAAAATGTGTGTCATGTACCCATTCCCACACATCATAGAAACACACACACACACACACACACAGAGAGAGAGAGAGAGAGTACTGTAAGTCATGTACCCATTCCCACACCCATTATAAAAACACACACCCCCACACACAGATAAAACAATTTTAAATATCAAGAAAGAATGAATCACCAAGTTACACCTGTTGTCTCAGTAGAGTGATATCAGAGACCTTGGGAATGGGCTTGGAATTCTGTGCGTATTTCGGACTCTTTCACACTTATTTTTGTCTCTGTGAGGAGAGTGTCTTTAGAACCTTCAATCCAGTGTATTTTATCCCAAAGCTGGAGGTTTGGGATAATCAAGTCTGCACGTTTATGATGTACTGTCCTTTCATCTGCCCTAAGAGAGTTTCCAAATATTTAGTAATTTTCTGAATTATGCATGCTCTTCAGTTCTTTTTTAAACACACCAGAGTGCAGCCAAGGAACGCGCACTTGGAAACAGAGCACATAGTGTCAACACTCTATGAAGAGGTTTAGTCTAGTGTCCTCATTTTAATGGAGGATGAAGGAAAGCTGCTAAGAATGAGAAACCCCAGGTCACACAGCGTGTGCCTGCAAATTTTTATGTCATTGAAAGTAATTGTTAACAATCCACAAATCCCAATAAGCAAGTGAGTTGCAGATGGACTGACTGACAGCAAGTGAGCTCTCCTTGAGCATCAATTCTGATCTAATTTGAGGGGTGGGGATTGAGAAGGGATTTCCCATTATGTTGAATGACATGTTAGGACACACCAAGAAAAACAAAGTTGTCACTCCAAAAAGAAAAAAGAAAAAAAAAAACAACAGCCTTGAAAGTTGAATGAGACTCCAGATGAAGATCAGAAAAACATACATGAAAAATGCCAAGTTCTGTTCTGGAAGCAAGCTGAGGCTCAGGGCTTCTGGACACATCAGGGTGGAATCTGTCAGTTACCCATCTACTGGAGCTGACCTTTGGATTGTTTGTTCTCTCCAAACTCAATGAGTCAAAGATTATCTTTGAAGTCGAAAGAAAGTTCCACCTAAAAATCTCACTACATTGATTCTGATGTTGTTAAATACTATATCTAAGCAACTCAACATTCACCAAGGTCTGGATTCTGTAGCTAAGATGTCTTCCAGTGTAGGCCTGTGCTTTTTCCACTCTTACAATATGGTGAACAATTAGTCACTGAATTAAGTTGATTGTAGTCACCTATCAAGGTGACCAACCAGCCTGTAGTCATCTTTTGTGATTGCTTGAAGCTCTGGTTCCCTTAAGCCATCCATCACCCAGCTGTTAGTTGCTAACTTCCTCATTAGGGCCTGCCAGGTGTGGGTACATGATGTCCCTAGAGTAAGAGGGAGAACAAAATGCTTTGGTCTGGGACGGAGTGAGAAGACTTCCAGAGGAAGGCACTTGTGGACTGGGCATGTGTAGGCAGAGAAGACTGAAGGGGTTCTTCGGTTGCCCAGAAACTGTGAGGAGAGTGGTGAGCAGGGGCCTCCTGGCTCCATTCTAGGAGGGGGTAGAAACTGTGTGAGGAGAGTAGCATGCAGGGGCCTCCTGAACTCTCTTCTACAAGGATATAAATGTTTTCAAGACCAGACGTGGTGATGTATGCCAATAATCCCTATATTTGTGAGACTGGGACGGCAAGACCATGAGTTCAAAACTAGGCTGCACTATCTAGTCAAAGTCTACTAACTAAATAAATGAATAATTAATAAATAACTAAATGATAAATGATTGGCAGTCTGGTTATACATAATTCAATGAAATTACATTGAACATCAAATAGAGGAACCCAGCATTATCAAAAGACCCCATACTGTCTAGAATCTTGACACACAGTATCAGAATAAAAAAATTAAGTTCTTACAAATAAGATATTGATAGAATAGACTACTACTCTAAGAAAAAATTTAAAAATTAAATGAACAGATGTGTGACATGGTGTTGAAAGAAACCAAGAGCTTGGCATGTAAGGTGTCAGTGTTACTTAGATGGTCGCCAGCATGCTTAGATGCATGCTCAAATGCCAGCTAACATGCATACTCCATGCTTACATGCATGTCAGGTACATGTTAACATGCATACTTGTGATTGAAGGAGCAATGTCAGTATCCACATATCTGATCAACAGGTTCTTTCGATTTGTGTCATTTACATGATGTCCTTGATTAGACCTTTCAAAGAGAACAGTCTTTAAATCACTTCTGATAACTCATCCAGCACTCAGGGAACATGTTTATACTGTAAAGTTGGCCTGTCATTTCCCATGTATGTATTTATAACTGCTAAAATCGGTATATGTTAAAAGTAGTGTACTGCTTAATTTTTTCTTTGATATGACAAAACATTCCAAAAAGCCACTAAGGAAAGAAGGAGGGGTGTGTTTTAACTCACAGCTTAAGCAGGGATGCAGTCCATCATGAGGACCAGAGTACTCTGCCTTCCAGCAGGTCACGGTCTCACTGTATCTGCAGTAGAAATCGGCACTGGTGGTCAGGGGCTTCATCCTGTTTCTCCTTTCATTCAGTCTGAGACCCCCAGCCCCGTGGGATGATCTTCTCTCCTTGCTTAAACCTTGCTGGACACGCCCTCACAGATATCTCCAGAGGTGTGTCTCCTAGGTGGTTCCAAGTTCCTCCAAGTTGACAATGAAGACTAATTATCACGGGTGGTGTCAAAACATTCACAGGCTGGTAAGAGCATACAGTACTCTTGTAGAGGACTTGAACTTGGTTCCCAGCACCTGTGTGAGATGCTTTACATCTGCTTTTTTAACCCCAGCTCCTGAAACACTCTTCTGACCTCTGTGGACACCTACATGTATTTGGCATACATGCATACCTTCACGTAGACATACACCTAGATAAAATTATAAATATGTATATACATATATATGTACAATTTTTTAAAAACCATGTCCAAGTCAGCAGGAGTTTAAATGTTTATAGATAATTAGAATTGATCAAGAACTCCCTCTTTGGGCAAGCTACCTGTGTGAGAATTTGGTTTTCCCAGGTAGACAAAAGAAAGGGTGAGTTTCTACATTGTGATTTACCCTCAGACTTTATGAATATTGCATTCTTCCCTGTTAACTTGGATAATCAGTTGAATTACAAATGTCTTCAGTTAGACTTCATGTTTACTCTGTAAGATGAGGCAGTCCTCTAACAGGACAGAGTTTATTTTAGTAGGTATTACCAGAGCCCTTATTAAACAAACCGTGGAGCTGGATCATGATTACTTTAAAACAGCAATGAACTCGCTCTGACTTCGGCATAATTTAGTTTTACCCCTAAATAGCCCTCCTGTGAGACTTCTCTTAGAGCTGAAGCTGTAGGAGCGGTGTCTTTGGAAGAGCTCTTCCCAGCAGCTTTGCAGTGACGGGCTTGAGTGTCTGTGGAGTGCCCCCTCCACGGTTGGTTGTTTTCCCCTAGTGAAACCTGCAGGTCTGCCAGGCCTGGCATCTTCCTTGGTCTACACCACAGCCATGGCCAGCAGCAGCTGCTGTAGAGTGTGAGCTGATTTTCCGCAGAGCTCGTGGCCAGCAGCTGAGCTCTTGTCTGAGGACTAGTGGGGTAAAGTCAAAATCGTGTCTCTCTTCCCTCTCCTGGCAGGTTCTCCAAAACCCCATGTCCCTCCCTGTCAGGCTTCTCTGAAAACAGAGCACAAGAAGACACGCTAGAAACTGGCCAAGACAGAGCCGGTACAAGAGGGCTGCATGTGGGGACTGTCACCAGCACAGTCATCCCCACTGCAGCTCCAGAGGCCTTAGCTCTGAGGTCATGCTCACGACTCAGTGGGACTCTGAGATGTCCTTGGTGAGCCTGCTTACTTATTATTTGTTTTCTTCCTTTGTTTTGCTTTTTGTTTGTTTTGAGACAGGAGCTCACTATGCCATCTTGCATGGCCTGGAATTCCCTATGTAGACCAGGATGGCCTTAAACTCAGAGAGATCTACCTGCATCTGCCCCTCAAGTCCCCTAAGTGGGGACTTCTTAATTTGCCACCTTGTGGCCTGGAATCCAGAGTCTTCCAAGATTCACGTTTTTTTTTTTGGGGGGGGGAGGGTTTTTTTTTTTTTGGTGTTCTTTTTGTTTTTTGTTTTGTCTTGTTTTGTTTTTCAAGACAGGGTTTCTCTGTGTAGTTTTGGAGCCT
>CABHPH010162663.1:21918-37156 GCA_902168325.1 Peromyscus nudipes
CCGTAAAAGTAACAGGACTCCAGGCTGTATGAACACATTTTGTTTGTCCTTTAAACTGTTTCTACTTGTGGCAGTCAGCTTTGCTCTGGGCAATCCAGGCTGGCCTGATTTGCATGTCTTGTAGGCAATTTGATACTTTTTGTCTCCTTAGATTCTTACTGCATCCCTGAAGTCAGGAAAATTCACTAGGGTGCATCATTCTAGAGTATCCTGTAACATTTTTTTTTCCTTAGGAAAAACCACTTTGGCGCATGGATCTGCAAACGGAGATCTTCTTTTCATGTGGATCTTTGTTCCGTCATGCCCTTTAAGCTCTGCCTTGGGTTTGGGTCCAGCTTGCTGATGGTAGGTCCCCTGGTCTTTGCTGTCGTTTTCACTGGCACTGGTTGTTTTCTCATGCCTATTCTCCTCTTCCTTGCCTTTCTCTTGGCCATTTCTCTTCTACTTCCAGCGTCTCCAGCATCTTTTGCTGACGACATCACCAGGACGTTCTCTTGCATCTTTTCTGAGCGTGGCTAGAGTGCCTTGCTCTCCACAATCATCTCCCTTTCAGCTCCTGTGGAGTCTTTGATGCTCTCCACACCCCCAGAGTCCTTCTCTCCATTCTTGAAAGTCTGAAGAATTTGTCTTTTGGGCCCCTGATATGTGCAAATTCTTTTTAGGTTTCCTCTTGACACTTTGGGTGGGACCCAGGGCAGTGCCACTGTAACCATGCTCAGGAACTAGATCGAACTGTGCTCCAAGAAGTGTGAGTGTGCCCTTCCACCTGCTCCCTGGTGTGAGCTGCACACTTCGAGCGGGCACATGCCTTCTGCTCTAGAAAACTCAGCAGAAACAAACCCCTGGACCATGGCTAGTTTGAGGGACAGGTTCCTCCCAAGCTGCAGACTGCGTCTCGTCTCTTCCCTTCATTGCTTTTCTATCCACTCACACTGTCCAAAGACCCCTCCAGGCCACCAGGAACCAGAGCCAGAGCTGAAGGCTGCTTCTGTTTCTTGTGTCCCACCCACAGACACCCTCACTCTCTGATGGATGGACAGTTCCCTAAGTCTTTCCAGACCTGCTAGAGACCTGTCCAGCCTAGTGGAGTCTGGAAGGATGCGCCAGCCCGTGTTCTGACCTTGGTGTAGAGCAGACGCCAGTGGCTTGGGCCAGCCATCTTCAAGCCATGGTTTGAGTTACTCATCATGCCCTCGTTCAGTTGTAGATGATGTTTTCCACCCCGTTTTTGTTCCTTTCATTTCTCTCAATTCCAGGAGAGAAACACTTGTGTTTTATTCCATCACCTCTCACGGTGTGAATCCCACCAGACATCTGGAAAGTCTACAGAAAGGACTAAACTGGATTTGACACACCCAAAGACTTGCAAGATTTTCTCAGGCCGGTGGTAACACATTCAGATTTCCCATAAACCAGTCACCATTTTCACACTGACACCATCCCCCGATGGTCCGCATCAACAACCCCCACCTCTCCCCAGGTACAACTGTGAGAAAACATTAAATGCTGCTTATTTCGGTGTAACAAAATCCTGTGTTTTCAACAAATGCCCTCGCTGTTCCTTCTCTTTCTCCTTTCTTTTTTAAAAATAATGATTTTATTTATTCTTTGTGCACACAATATATTTTTATCATACTCTTTCCCCTTACCCAACTCCTCCCAGATCCTCCCCACCTCCCTACTCCTTCTCCTTTCTTTTTTTTTGAAAGATGCAGTGGCCCTCCCAGCTGCAGTTGTTAGAAGGCATTAAATTGAACATCCAAGATTAATTCCCTGGCGGGTCAAGAGGAGAGCAGCATGTAGCCCATCCTACCTTCATATCCCTTCGTAATGGCCGCAGCACAGTGTGAAAAGGAAAACAGTTGTGACAGGGGCTGTGATGGATGAGCTGGGTGGACAGGTCCCCCCTGAAGCTCATCCTTCCTGTTGTGTGCTCGGCAGTGACGGGGAAGGTGGCTTCGGAGAGCATCAAAGGCCTGCACAATAAAGCCTCTTTCTGGAGTGTGGAAGGATCCCAAGTAAGTATGCTGTGAATGATGGTGCCGGTGATGGCAGCGACGTAAAAATAAATAATGAAGTGTGCTTAGCTGAAGTTTGAACAGAGGAACCCTGCTGTTAGACCCCTGTCTGTCCACTCCATACCTCCCATTGTTCCCAGACAGGGGCAAGCCACTCCAATCCAAGCAGCTTTAATTCCTAATAATTACTTGGAGAAGTGTGATATTATAATTAACAAAGATGGAAAATTATCATTTCCCCCCATAGACCACTGTCTCATCTTTTCCTATACTGTGACCTCACAGACTCACATTTGATTTAGCACTCAAGCTGTCTTTCCCATTTTATGGAATTCTAAATTAAAATGGGACACTTTACTGTTCTGCCACAAATTCCAAAATTTCAGAGATACAGGCAGACAAGAAAAAAGAAATACAGCATCCTGTTCACCCACATAAGTTGTACTCAACCTTGAAATAAACCACCCCAGAGAAAACTAGCCTGCACAGGTTTTATCCCTTGATGGTCAGTAGTTACCAGTCTGTCTATGCATGTTTAGTATTTATGCAGTAGGGAGTGCTCAGAGTGGCATACACATTTCTGACTGAGTGTCTCCACATAGCCTCATTCCAGCCCTCCCCACCCACCCCTGCTTTTCTCTCCCTAGTCTCTAGAGATCCCTTCTGTATTCTGAGTATTTACTTTTCATGACTGAGTAAGAAAATACAGCACTTGTCTTTCTGTGCCTGGATAATGACAGGAGGCCATTCTTTCTGGGCTGAATACTATTCCATTAGGTGGATTTCATATTTCCTTTACTTACTCGTCTATTAACAGGCTCTTAAGTTGACTGCATCTCACAGCTACTGTAAAAGGAGTTGCACCAAACAGGCGTCTCTTTGATGTAGTGATTGGATTGTCTGTCAGCGTATGTCCAGTTGGAGCACTGCTCTGTGATATGGTGGTTCTAGTTTGGGGTGTCCAGAAGCACCTCCCCACTTCCTTCCACAGAGGCTCTGCTCATTCGTGTTTTCAGCAACAGTGTGTTTCCTTCTCTGAATCCTTGTCCGATTTCATTAGTTTCATCTTCTTTGTACCAACCAAACTAACTGGGGAGATTGCTCCACACTGTCCTTTGATTTTTGTTCTCTGATTGGTGAGACTGCACATTCTATATATCTTATGGCCATTTAAAGCTACCCGTCTATTAATTTACATGAGTTATTTTGTCTACATAGTATGTCTATGAACCACATGCAGGCCTGGTCCCCGCAGAGGGTAGAAGAGGTTATCAGGTCTCATGGGACTGGAGTTGCAGACAGTTGTGAGCCACCATGTGTGTGATGGGAATTGAACCTGAGTCCTCTGGAAGAACAGCCACTGCTCTAAACAGCTGAGCCATCTCTCTAGCCCCAGCCATATTTCCCCCAGGAATATGTATTGATCTCATTCGCCCATTTTTTTTTTGCCTTGGAGTCCCTTGGATAACCCCTATCTTACTGTGATATTATTATTATTATTCAATTTATCTACATTTAGTTTACTGTTCTATTTGAAGGTTTGGAGGATATTCATAAGTGATAGTCAGCTATAGCTCTCATACATATTCAAGCAGGTTGTTATTAAATTTCTTGAGTTTCTTTTGTTTTCTGGATACTACTGCATTGCCAGATGAATAATCTAAGACCATTCTCTGTCCCCAGCTCTCTGGTCATCGTCTCCTTGACTCTGCAGAAGAGACACATTGTCATGTCCTCCACTGTGTTCATTTTTGCTTTTGCTGTCGCTGGGGGGGATTCTAGTCAAAGCAAAATGAAACTTCTCTTAGACCAGTGTCTTAAAGTATCTCCTGTATATGTTCGTGTGTTAATTTCATAACTACATTTAGATAGTTGATCCATTATGTGTTTTTCTTTACAAATGATGAGAGGTGTGGGTCGGGTATTGCTCTTCTACATGTGAATATTCAATTTCCTCAGCACCATTTATTGAAGAGCTTGTTTTCTCTGACTATGTTTTGAAGACTTTGCTTTAAAAAGAAATCAGCTAGTTGTACCTGTGTGTGTGCGCACGCGCGTGCATGTGTGTGTTTAATTTCTGTGCCCCCTATTCTCTTCCATAGTTTTTATTCCAGCATCATGCTGTTTGGGTTACTGTAGTTTTGTAGTATACTTTTACAGTCAAATATTTGCTTCTAGCCTTCTTCCTCATACTCTTTCTCTTCCTCCTTCTACTCCTTTTCTGCCTCACTGTTCTTTTTCTTTACTAAATCCTTCCCTAGGAACCATTGACTATAATAGAATGACATGGACATACTTCAGATGGCTGTGGCCTGTGTATGTGACAGTCCAACAGAGAGACCCCCCCCCCTGCCTCTCGGAAAAACAGCTCCTTCTGTTATGACTGGATTATTTGGTTTTAACTTGTGCAGAATCTCTAATGGAGTGGGTCTGCTTTAGTCAGTACCACAAGTTCTCAGCACCATGTCCTCGGCATCATAATATTATCAGAAAAACTTTACTGAGAAAAATAATCTTGAAGTTCAAATTAACGTGGTTATATTAGTCAGGGTTCTCTAAAGTCACAGAATTTATGGAATGAATCTCTCTTTATATATCCAAAAGGGGGATTTATTGGAATGACTTACAGACTGAAGTCTAACAATGGCTAGCTGTGAATGGAAAGTCTAAGAATCCAGTAGTTACTCCGTCCCACAAGGCTGGATGTCTGAACTGGTCTTCTGCATATGCTGGAATCCTAAAGAAGTTGGCTCCAATGCCATTCAAGAAATGGATGTGCTAACAAAGCTAGGGCAAGCAGGCAAAGAGCAAAAGCTTCCTTGTTCTATGGCATTATATAGGCTTCTAGAAGAAAGTGTGGCCTATATTAAAGGTGTGTGTTCCCATCTCAAGATCCAAATTGAAGGCCTGTGTCTTCCAGCCTTAAGATACAGATCAAAGGTGTCTGTCTTCCTAGCTCAAAGGGCAGGATTAGAAGTGGATTCACCTACTTCAGATCAAGCAGAAAATCTCTCACGGGTGTGCCCTCCCTTTCTGGATTGTAGTTCATTCCAGAGATAGTCAAGTTGCCAGCCAAGAACAGCCATCACAGTGGTAGTAGATAAAACATAAGGGATCCTCTGAGATGAGGTTGAACACAGAGCTATAACAAAAATTCATGCTTTTCCTCACCAGAGCAGAGTGGAGATCTTCCCAGAGTTCTAGCAAAAAGGGAGGTGTTCATTCTTCATTGTGGTTGAATTTCAGTAGCTACCACCTTCTGTTATTGTGACCCGGCTTTTGATGCTCAAATCACAAACTAAACTCCACAGCTATAATGAGCAAGGCTACCACTCATGTGTTTAGCCATGTTTCTATTACTTATCATAGCCTCTGAGTAATGGGGCACATGGGCACATGAATAGAGCAACACAGAAACACATACATGCACACATACACAGGAGAGCAGACTTTGTGTGAAAACCCTTCTTTGATGATTATTTGGGTTTTTTTATACATTAGAGGTAAATAGAAAGATTTAATAAGTCTTCACACAGTACCTTTATCTGTAGAGCAGTGCCAAACATTACTCTAGTATTATTAAATATTAGAAACTTTCAACGCCAATTTTTTTTTCATTAAAATCAACTCTGGAGTCATAGAAATCAAACATCCCTAGAAACCTTAGAGGATTAGCTCATATTCTATAGAACTAAAGGAAAAATACATGTCACTATTTGAATGAATATTAGGGGGTTTTATTGAATTTTATTTGTGTATTTGCCAACATGTTTGTGTGTGCACCTCTGATACAGAGGCCAGAGGAGGGCATCAGATATCCTGGGATAGAAGTTACAGACAGTTGTGAGCTGCTGTATAGGTGCTTCGAATCAAATCCAGGTCCTCCATAAGAGCAGCCAGTATTCTTAGTCACTGAACCATCTCTCCAGCCCCAAGGATCTTAGATTAGCTCTGTCTTTCTGGATCTTTGTAAGCATTTTGTCCATGTATTTCTGATCTAATACAACATTAACCATGCTCTAGGCATAATTACTCATTGTTGAAAGTTAGAGAAGAAATATAAACAATACAGATGGTGTATGGGTGAGCTCCCTACCTAATATTACTCAATGATATTTGAGCTCCAATTTCAAAACTAATGATACCTTGTTTTTACTTCAGAACAATAGATGTCACAAAAGAGGGTTGTCACTTTATAACTTGTGTTCAAAGATCAATTCTGTTGATTTTTTAGAGACTAGGAAACCTCATCTAAAATGTCTTGGGTCCTTGAAAAAAAGTTAACTGTCTTTTTAATCATAAAGAAAGGAAAGCAGGGAGAGGAGGGAGGGAGGGGAGAAGGAAGAGAGGGAGGGAGGGAGCTGACAGAGAAAATAAAAACACAGAAGGAAAGACAAGACTGACTCTCCTCCTCAGTAGGAATGTCAGAAGATCCAGATCAGAACTCTTCCTTGTGTGGGACTATTTCATCATTTTAATGACAGCAGAAGAAAAGATGTAGTGATCTTTTTAGAACTGAGATAATTATTATTTATCTTGGAGGTCTTGCATCATTTTATAGAGAATATATTTTGCTAACATTGCATTATTCATCCAAAGTCCTAGACTAGCTCTGTTCTGATCGCTACCTACCTTGCTGGATGACTTCTGTTTCTCCACTAACTCTAAATATCTGCTGGGGGTCTGCCACTCCTGAGCCAACCAGATTCTGTACTTTCCATATTTGATGTTATTGTGTTTTGGTGTGATTAATAAGGATATCTTATGCTATTAACATAATTGCTCTCTCCACTAATGAAGACCTCTTTTATCTGGGAAGATATTTTAAAGAGTTGCAACAGGGAGTCTGTGTAGAACAGTGCTGGACATCAAGAACTAGTCACTGAAGAACTAAAGTGATGACACAGTAAATTGTGCCTTCAGACAGCCACTTCCTCCTTAGACTAATTCCCCAAGCAGCACTAAAAACAATCTTAAGGTAGACAGAATATTCTTCTGACAAACGTTCTGTTTCTTTTCCCTGTTTCTTCATTTTGGTATGTACTGCAATATTTGAAATACCATGAGTCACCTCACTGTGTCCTCCAGAGGGAAAACATGTACACACTACAAGGTCCTTTGTGTTATGGGAGGCGGTAATCTTTGTTTAAAAACCACCTTTCAACTGGAAGGAGTGATAAGTGGTTAGTGTCACTCACTGCTCCTATAGAGGGCCAAAGCTCAGTTCCCATCACCCATATCTAATGCTTCACAACCATCTGTAAAACCGGCTCCAGGATTTCCAATGCCTCCATGTGTGCAAGCATTTATGTACACATGTGTGTGTGCATGTGGACACACACATAAAGTAAAATAAAGCTTTTATAAATATTTATAAAAATTAACTTTGAATTAGTCACATAAGAAAGTGTCTTCAGTATCAATAAAAATAAATTATTCATTGACTACTCAATAATGGTCTTGATATTTTTAATTCTATGTTTTATAAAGATTTTACTAAATTATAAGAAGATCATTAAGTAAAATACAAAATAAAGTGCCAGACACAAAGATTAGTAGGAAATATTCTGAGTAAATATAAATGTGTCCACCAAAAATTTAGTATAGTCATATAGTAATTTTGTCAAAAGCACCCAAGGGCACTCCTTAATACTGATGGAAATCTAAAAATTAGGTAGCTTCTTTTTGCTTAGAGAGAAAGCCAAAGGCGGTAGACAAAGTAATATGTAATGTTTTTATCTTTATTTGCTTGCAAAATGATTGATATATTAATAAACACATCTTAAAGGAAAAAACACCCTTCAAACATATAATATGTAAACTTTTTGCCACTGACTCAGATATGGTTACTTTTTAAATAAGTTTATTGAAATTCTATTGACATATAAAGTTAAATGTGCTACATATTCCATATTATTCTTGTTGTTCCATTGGTCAGTATTTTTCCCTCATATCTATAGGTTCATTCGTGATTCCTCATCTATGGATTCAGAGAATCACAAGCAAAAATATTAAGGGAAACAATGGTATGTAGTTCGACATATGCTACAGAGTTTGGCTGGTGATTATGTACCCTAAACTGAATGCATAGACATTTCTCTGTGTTATTATCCTACAAATAATACAGTATAGCATCTGTTTACCAAGTATCTACATTGCGTTGGGTATACAAGTAATCTAGAAGTGATTTAAAGACAATTGGAAGAGATGAAGGTTTTGTCCTGTGATGGATAATAATCAACTTGATATAATCTAGAATTGCCTAGAAAACAAGCCTCTTGGCATGCCTGTGAGGGATGATTTAGTTTAGGTTAAGTGAGGTAAGAACACCTATTCTGTGTGGGTGGTACCATTCTGTGGATTAGGATCCAGGACTGAATAACTAGGAGAACATGAGTTGAGCATGAATATACCCTCACTCTGCTTCCTGACAGCAGATGCAATGTGAACAGCTACCATGATCCCCTGACATCATGACTTCTGTGCTATGATGGGATTTACCTTTGAACTAGGAGCCAAAATACATCCATCCTTTCTTAATTTGATTTTATCACACAACACAACTAACTAATACACATGCAAAGACATTGCATTTTATAAGGTGCATTGAGCACCTATAGATTATGGTTTAGAAGATAAAACTTAGAACCAGGCACACAAAAATATTGAGGAAGACTGTACTTTTTGTTCTACAGCTAAATAATATTCCATTGGTATAAATAGAATGTAAACTTTCATTCATTCACACCTCAGTAGCTGGTTGTCTTTGTAAATACAAATACTTGATTGTATTTACTTTGCTACTATGAGTAGTTCTACTGTAAGTATTTATGTAACTTTTGTGAACATGCTTTTAAAATTCTTTCACAAGTATAGCTAGGAAAATAATTGTTCACTTGTAGCTGGAGAGCTTCTCTCCAGGTCTCACAAAGCCCCCGCAGTCCCACAACCCATGTATAAAATAATCAGACACTTATATTACTTATAAACTGTATGGCCGTGGCAGGCTTCTTGTTATCTACTTCCCCTATCTTAAATTAACCCATTTCAAATCATCTATAAGTTGCCACGTGACTCGTGGCTTACTGGTACCTTACATCTTGCTTGTCATGGTGGCAGTTGGCAGGTCTCTGCCTTCCTGTTCTCTCAATTCTCCTCTCTGTTAGTCCCGCCTATATTTCCTGCCAGGCTACTGGCCAATCAGTGTTTTATCAATCAATCATCCACAGCACTTCCCCCTTTTTCTTTTTTTTCAAAAAGGAAGGTTTTAACTTTAACATAGTAAAATTACATATAACAAAACAATTATCAAGCAAGAATTATAGTTATAATATCTAGTCTATTTATAATAACTAGTTTATTTGGCAAAGTTAAAGAAGATATCCTATCTATCTTATATTTGTGAGTCTAAGGTTTTGTATCTAACTTATCTTTTATCATAACTAAGGAAAATTGTAACTATCTAGCTTCAACTACATCAAAGACCTCAGAAGGATATAATATTACCTGAGAAACAGGAGAAGGATGTAAGCAACTTTCCGGAGTCTTGCAGGGTAGACAGAGACAGCTGGCAGCCTGGACAGTCACCTAATGTTCCTTTGTAAAGTTGGGGCATCTGTCTTCAGCCCACGGGGCTAGAGTCTCTCGGTTACTTTTTTCAGTGTCCTGTAGAATGTCTGGCAGTTTCCTCTGCAAAGCAGGAACCTGAAGGAACATTTTGTCAAGCAAAGTTCAGTGGTCACCTTTCTATGGGTCTTGCATGTCCAGTCGATCAAGCAGTCCAGGCAAGAACAGTTTCTTGCCCAGATGACTATTTTTGTCAAGGTGAAGATAAACTCCATATAGAGTATCTTCAATGCCCATCCTCCTCTCTGAAGTAAATTGGTGCTGCCAGGAGCAGACATGTCTCACTGTCCAGAAAGTCTAAATTTTTAAAATATTTTAAATGTCATATTCTGTAGGTCTTTGAAGTATTTGAAGATTACCTATCTATCTGAAATATATCATGTATACCTAAACTAACATGACTATAAGTTATATCATAGAAGACTAATTATAATTATCCATTAAAATTTAAATGAGTTACATAAACATAATACCTCAAACAAGAGTAGAAATATACAGTATAACAAAATTAACTTCAAATTTGTATCAATAAACTAAAATCTATACCAATGTAAAACATTTCAAACAAGTTGTTGCTCTTTATAAGTAGGTTCATTAGTCTACCCTTTCACCCTATCATACCTATATCATATCCCCTTTTCTTTTCTTTAGAAAGAGATTGCATTTATAATCAACCTGTTTTAAATAAAAATATTGGTTTTTCTCTGTCCCACACCAGAGAGCTCTTCTGATATGGGACACAAGAATCTCTTAACCTTTTCTTTTTTAGCAATATGCCTGGGTTTAGAGAAGGAGTAAGCCAATTCCATCTCCAAAGCCAGCTTGGTATATTTGGGAATTTGGGCGTAGCTTCTCTTACTACTTCCTGCTGGAGGGGGGTGCTGTATCTTATGGGGACACAAAGAAAATTTGAGAATTATGGAGTAGTCCGTGAGGGTGTATCATCTGAACCAGTTGCCTTGAAATCATTATGAATGTTGAATCATCTGGGCCATGGTGTCATCAGAGACCTTTCAGGAGGTCTTGGCTGGTCAAACCTGATGTATCTTAATCTGGAACAAATCCATAGCCTCTGGCTTTCTATGGAAACAAAAGCAGAACCTCCTTTCCAAAGCAACATATCTTTACATCCAAAATTTGAAGTCAAGGTACATTTAAAATATACATATTGACTTAACTCAACAAACAGCTTTTACAATCAAATGTCTTTCTGCAGTTAAGAATATCAAAGAGAACATAATCCAGATTCTCTATGTGATATCCATTTTTATGTGGCTTATTTTTTATATTAATTTTACTGTCTCTTTAAAGACTTTATTTTTAAAAACTATCTATTTGTTTATATAACTGTATATATTCCTTTTTCTCTCTCTTTCAAGCCTACTTACATTTTTACATACATTGTAAACTATTCCATCTGAATCAGTCTTATT
This sequence comes from Peromyscus nudipes, assembly GCA_902168325.1. Taxonomy (NCBI): domain Eukaryota; kingdom Metazoa; phylum Chordata; class Mammalia; order Rodentia; family Cricetidae; genus Peromyscus; species Peromyscus nudipes. The sequence goes on from CABHPH010162663.1 coordinate 32,996, forward strand.
GTGAACCTATTGTTTTAAACTGCAGCATTCTAAGACTGAAATGGCACTGTGGCTGCTGGCTCTGCCCACTTCAGCTTTCCAACATGGTGGTGGTACATTTTCTGCCAGTTCTGGGAGCCATCAACTCTCAGAAATAGTGGGTCTATGCTTCTATCAAAGCAGCATGTAGCCCAGAAACCTCTTTTTTTTTTTGTACTAGAAAAGGCTAAATCCACCATGCAGCTTAATGTGCCACTTGCAGAGGCCTCATTCCTGCCATACTGCAGGTCAAGCACGCACACCAGGAATGCGCCATAGTAGATAGTAGCTCAAAACACACAGGCTGCTGCTAACTTAAGAGAGACAACTAGGAACTGTTTTTAGCTCTGTTTTAGAATCTTTTTTCTCAGGTTTTAGGTGGAAACTCTTGCCAACCTGTTGGGTGCCATTTGTAGCTGGAGAGCTTCTCTCCAGGTCCCACCAAGCCCCCGCAGTCCCACAACCCACGTGTAAAATAATCACTCAGATGCTTATATTACTTATAATAATTCACTCATATGATACGTCTGTGCTTCACATTTTAAACATCGTCACACTTTTCCAAGGCAACTACAAATGTTAGCATTCTTGTTGGCAATACACCAGGCCCTGCTATCTCTGTAGCATTTCCCCTACACTCATTTCTGTCCATGTCTGTGACTATAACTCTCCTAGTGTCATCTTGGTGTTGTTTTAATTTTCATTTCCAAAATGACTGGTGGTGTATCTACTTGGGAGAAATATCCTTTCAAATATTTGATACATGTTTTACTGGTTTATTTAACCTCTTGTTGAGTTATGAGAGTTCTTTGTATATTATGAATGAAATTCTCTTACCGGATAGAGTCATTCCTGGGTATGTGGTGAAAGCTGCTTCTGGGATTGACACCCTGCAGATATCACAGTCCACAGATGCCGGATTCTGTATGAGAAATGATGGTGTTTGTACATAAGCTGTGCAAAACCTCCTGCATAATTGAATTCCTCTCTCCATTATTTACAATGCCTAACACAGTGCAAATGCTGTGTAAATAGTATACTTTATTTTTATGCAATAATAACCAACAGAAGTATGTTTGTGTCCAGCACTAATGCAATTATCATAGACCTAACTGCATAGTATATAGTGCAGCTGCACAGGATGTAATAAAAGTTCACAGGCCTTTATACAACTGCATAGGAGATAGTAAAACTGTATGGGATATTGTGCAACTGCACAGAATATAGTACAACTGCATGGGATGTTATACAACCGCATAGAATGTAGTACAACTGCACAGGATGTTATACAACTGCACAGAATGTAGTACATCTGCATGAGATGTTATACAACTGCATAGAATGTAGTACAACCACATGAGATGTTATATAACTGCATAGAATATAGTACAACTGCATAGGCAATAACACAATCTCAAAGTATATAATAAAACTACATAGGATATGATACAACCTCATAGGCTATAATACAACTTCACAGGATATTATATAACTGCATAAGATTTTTTTATACAACTATATAGCATATAATACAACTGCATAGGACACAGTACAGTTCTATATATAACCATATAGAATATCAAACAGCTTCATAGGCTATAATAAAATATCATGAGATGCAGTACAATTAAACAGGATGTAGTACAACAACATAGGATATCATACAACTTCATAGGTTATAGCTCATCTATAAAAGATATTGTATACCTGCATAGGATATAGAACAACAGGATAGAGTGTCATATAACAACATAGGGTGTGGGACAACTGTATGGTATATGATATGAAGATGACTGAATCCAGGATATTAAACCCTGGATGTGAAGGTAAAATGCATGTGATTTGCAAATTTGAGATTTGGAAGAAGCATTTTAACTTTCTTTATCTTCTTTCCTCCCAGATTTATCCCCACTTCCCATATCCACCCAATTTTGTGTCTTACTTTTTGTTTTAATTCTATTAAGTCCAATTTATTCTGTCCACAGACCCTTGGATATGTGGCCTTCACTGGAATGTGGTCAACCCACCAGGAGTCATACCTTAAAGAAAAGTGGCTCGCCCCTTCCAGCAGCAATCAATTGCCAATAGCTCCTTAGCTGGGGTGGGGAGACTTTGTACCCACCTCCCCTCTTCATACTGGAATTTTGTCTTCATTGAACTTGCAGAAGTCTTGTGCATTCAGTCTCAACTACTGTAAATTCCTGTGTGCAAATGTCCTGCTGTGTCCAGAAAACATCATTTCCTTATAACCACCCATGGCCTCTAACTCTTAGAATCTTTCTGTTCCCTCTTTTGCAACAATTCCTGAGGCTTGGGAAGGGTATGCGTGGTATATAGATGTTCCATTTAGGGCTAAACATTTCTCTGTCTCTTATTCTCTGCACTTCAACCAGTTTTGAGTTTCTGTGTTACTTTCCATCTACTGCAAAAAGTTGTTTCTTTGATGAGGACTGACTGATGTAGTAACTGAGCAGAGTAATAGTAGTAGGCTGTCCTCTAGGGCATATAACATATCTAGCCCCAGAAAAGGTGCCAGGTATGAGTTTCACATCATACAGTGGGCCTTAAATCTAAGTGGTTGGATACTCCAATGATATCCATGCCACTATTCACCAATAGGTATGTCACAGGGTTCACAACTTGGCAAGATTGGTGATTTTGCTTTTCTTCTGGTAGCATGTATAGTCTGTGGTGGTTTGAACAGGTATGACCTCCATAGACTCATGTGTGTGAATGCTTGGCCCATAGGAAGTGGCACTATTAGGAGGTGTGGCCTTGTTGGAGGAAATGTGTCACTGTGGAGGTGGGCTTTGAGATCTTATATGCTCAAGCTATACCCAGTGTGGTACACAGTCCCCTTCTGCTAACTGTAGATCAAGATGTAGAACCCTCAGCTCCTTCTCCAGCACCATGTCTTTCTGTACACTGCCATGTCTCACCATTGTAAATGGACATTTCTCTCCTGTCAATTCCCAAATAACCACTCAGAGGTTTATATTAATTACAAAATGCTCAGCCAATAGCTCAAGCTTATTACTAACTAGCTCTTACATTTAAATTAACCCATTTTTATTAATCTATGTATTACACCACATGTCTCATGGCTTTACCTGTCTTCCAGCATCTTGCTTCTTGAGCAGCTCACTCATGTCTCTCTCTCTCTGCTCCACCCTGCTTTCCCTCCTTAGTTTGGTTTTTCCACCTAACCTTATCCTGCCTGGCTATTGGTCAGTCAGTTTCTGTATTAAACTAATCAGAGCATAATTTACACAGTGTACATGAATATTCCACAACACACCATTATGGCAATAGACTAAACCTCTGAAACTATCAGCCAACCCCAATGAAATGTTTTCCTTTATAAGAGTTTCCATGGTCATAATATATTGCTAACTGGAGTGCCAGCCTCCAGGTAGCACCAGGGTATGCAAAAAAAAAATCCACAAATGCAGTGAGGGCTATAATTTTTCTGAGGGGAAATAAGGAAACATACATGCTTTCTGATGGCAACTTTCTCTTTTACTTCATCCTTTCCAGAAATGTATACAGCACTAAATATCTGTTTCTACTGTTTTAAACTCTGTTTGACTCATCTGGTGGAAGGACAAACATAAATCCACTTGACTCATTCTGAGAGAAAGACAAACACAAAGGAAAGGACATAAGGAAAACTAAAAAACTATGATCACTCACCCTTATTTCTCTGACAATCACTAGTCAACTGGACTGCAGTTCCAGATAAGTGAGATCCTCTTCATGATGACCATTAGAGGATTGCTCTTCTTGTGTGCAATCCCCAGGAAAATTGTCACACTCTGGACAATCCTGAGAAACCTGCCTTTCTCTCTCCCTGAACAGCTCTCTTAGTTATTTTCTTAATTATTTTCTACAAAACCCTGTCATCAGGTACCAGATATTGCAAACCAGATCGTCAGCCTCCAAGCACTCAGGGTATGCAAAAACAAAAACAAACAAAAAAACACAAGAATTCTGTGAGGGCTTAGGAAAAATTCTTATCTATCTAAAGGGAAAACACACATGCTTTCTGATGGTAACTTTCTCTTTTACTTCGTCTTAAAAATCTTCTCTCAGTACCTCTCATGCATTGCCATACATCTCAAGACATAGTTACGTCTGTTTTCT
>CABHPH010162664.1:0-13962 GCA_902168325.1 Peromyscus nudipes
CCCAGGAACATCCCTGTTTCTGCCTCTCTAGGGACTGGGATCACAAGTGTGTACCGCTGTTCTTAGCTTTTGTACCTTGCTTCTTGGGATTGAACTCAGGTCCTTGTGCTCACAAGGCACTTCTTGGCTTTGTATTTGAGCCACGCCCCCACTTCTCTCAGACAACCAGCTGTGGTCTTGCCTTAGGAGACCCAGCCTCATCACTTCTGTGTCGTCAGAAATCAGTTGTATAGCTGGTGTCCTCTTCTATGACCTTGGGACAGTGTCTTCCTCTCTCTGAGCATCCAATAATTCCACCAGTATATAGGCCCACACACTAATCCTCCCCTAAGTGGGGAAGTGCTCCAGGAACCGGGAGGGTTGTGGTTCAGGAGAAGGCAGTCTCAGGCAGGTCAGCCATGGAGGAAGCTTGTTAGGATATCCGAAATAGTGCTTGCTGGCTAGGCAGTGCTTCTGCTGGGTGTTGGGGGGACATGGCCTGAGCCCCGTGTTCCTTTCAGGGACATGTTATACTTTTCAAATCCAGAGGCTGAGGCTCAGGGAGGTCAGTTTCAGCTAGCCAAAGCCCAGAGCTCTCGAACTGTATGCCACCAGCGGAGGGGGCAGAGAAGACATCTTTGTGGGGCTAGAGGGATGGCTCAGTGGGTAGTGTGCATGCTGAGCAAGAATGAGGATGTGAGTTTATCTCAGCAATCATGGAAGAAGTCAGGCATGGCAGTGCACACCTGTAATCCAGTACTGGGAGGTGGAGACAGGAGGATCTCTGTGGATACCCACTGTAGCCAATCAGTGAGCCCCAGGTTCAGTGAGAGGCCCAGTTTCAAAAAATACAGAGCAGAGTGATTGCAGAAGATGCCCAGACGTCCATATCTGGCCTCCACAGGCATGCAGGTATACATGCATGCACATGTGAGGGGAGAGAAGAACACTCATTTTGGGGTTTCTTTCCCATTTTCTGCAGTCTCCCAGGTATTCAGAAACTCCCACCTAAAAATTTCCCATTTGAGGCAGCTGCCTCCAGGAAAAACAGAAAGGCCCAGTGGGCTTCTCAGGAAAGAAGTCAGTCCCAAGCCTCCATCTCTCAGAGAAGTTGTTATTAAATTCTATGCTGGGCCCCGACCTGGATTTAAAGATTTGCAAGAAGACAAATGCCAAACAGATGCCCATTAGGGCCCTGACAGCCGAAGCTTAAAGATAACATTTACATTCTGCCTGGGTCTGTATCTCTCTGTTCCCCACTCGGGCCCTCTCCTGCCTCCAGTGGGATCAATACCTCGGCTGAGGTTACATGGAGGTGGTCACATTCTTCTAAGCTGTTTGCTCAGTGCTCGGTTTGCTCTGCTAACACACCGGCTACTTCTTCCAACAGGCCTGTTTGCCCAGCATTAGGGCTGTTTGCCGAAACACCTAGTCCAATCCGAGGGGGCTCAGCTTTCTAAACAGTTGGTCCCCGAATCTGTCAATCAATAACACCAATTGGGTTCCTGACATGGACAGTGAGTGTGGCCAAGTCTAATATTTGCCCAAACACGGCCCGTCCCCACTTTCCCAGCACCTGACAGTCCCCAGCTTGACAAGAAGGACATTCGCCAAGCGCACAGGCTGCTGGGAAGATACAGTGTTGTCAAGCAGGGACCGATTCCAGGAGAGAAGGGCACATAATAAATATGACGGTCTCTTTATGAGAGGTAATTTACTGAAATGCATGGCCATTTACCTGCTCATCTGGCCTGGTGTCATTAAAAGTGGCAGGCGCAGGCTCTGGCAGCTCCTGGGCTGGCAAAGTAGCCTGCCTGGGTTTGGCCTCATAAAGCTTCGGGTTGGATCTGGGGGTTGGCTTGGAGTCATAGGTGGCCAGGGGCGTAAAAGGAATCGACTATGGCCAAGGACAAAAGATCAAGATCCGTGTTCTAAAAAGAGGACAGTGGAGATTGGTGAGATGGTTCAGTGGCTAAAGGCACTTGCTGCCAAGCCTGATGACCTGAGTTTGATCCATGGGACCCACATGATGGAAGAAGAGAACCAGTTCCCCCTAGTTATCCTCTGACTTCCCATGTGAGTGCACACACACACAACACACATACACACACCCAGACACACACACCCAGACACACAGACACACACAGACACACAGACACGCAGACACACACACACACACACACACACACACACACACACCCCACCCCCCAGATAAACATAATAAAAAATTTAAGAGTGATGGTTTAGTGGGACCAGCTTTTCCTCGGTCCTTGGGGATGAAAAAATCTTTTGGAACCTGATAGAGGCGTTGGCTGGGCAGCATTGCGAACGCACTAGATGTCGCTAAATTATTCACCGCAGAGGTTCATTTTATGTTCTGTGCATCCGAGAGGCTCTCATGCCTAACTCAGGCTTTGGCTCAGAGTACATGCTTAATAAATGTTTATTGAAAGAACGACCTAACATTTACACAGCCCACAAAGCCCTTTGTTATACATTGGCTCATTTTATCCTTAAAGAGCCCTCTGCAGTGGGCAGAGGTGAGTGTTAGCATTCTCATGTTGTGAAGCAAAGCTAAGGTTGAGAGAACACCGCATCGTCTCCACAGTGAGGAGTGGAGGCGCTGGGATTCGAACCACAAAATCATGTGTTCCCAAGTCTGTGCATGTAGAGTTCTGCTCTTTCCAGAATGGGAAAGAATTAAAGTTTTCCAATGGTTTCTGCCCCTTCTTTTAGGACATTTACTTACTTTCAAGCTTTTTAATTGGCATGTATTGATTATATACCATAATGGGGCTCCTGATGGCGCTTTCACACATGTACATGATGTATTTTGATGTGTTCACCCCAGTTCCTCTCCTGTCCCCCCACATTGCCACTGACTCACTTCTTCACTGCTAACTCCCTTCTACTTCCATGTGTATGTATGCATGTGCATGCACATGTGAATGCGCGCATGTGCGTGCGTGCGTGCGTGCGTGTGCCAATGCATTTCACTAGGCTGATAGAAGAGTGTGGATGAGAGGTACTCTTTGGGGTGGGAGCAACTTACCTGTAGCTCCTCCACTGAAGAAAACACCTCTCCTTCCTCCAGTCGCCGCTGACTCCTATAGATTCTCAGGGAGGGACGAGTAGGCGGGGCTGGCTCATGAACCCTTCTTCCATCCATGATAGGCTGTTGACCAGCCCAACCTTATACAGGTTTTATGCAGGTAACCATGTCTGCTTTGAGTTCACATTCGCTAGTGCAACAGCCATACCACACTCAGAAGACAGCATTCGGCAGCACCCCACCCTCCGATCTCTGGCTCTTACGTTCTTCCTTCTCTCTCCGCTGTGATATTCTCTGAGCCCTGGAGGGGTGATATCGATGCCCTTTTTGCCACTAAAAATGATCAAAAATGCTTACCAAGGCAGGTGTTCGGTGTCCCTAGCACCCAGACGGCTAGGTCTTTACTAACTCACTTACTCACTGAGCTAAGGCATAGAGACCTCTCTGTTGAGGGACCCAAGCATCTTGGGGCACCAGGGACATCTCAGGATGGGTCAGAGGGTCTTTAAAGAGGAGCTGGGGGCTGCAAAGGAGACTTTGTTGGAGGCACAGGGCTCTCTCCATAGCATGAACACCATGAGAGGGGACCTGCCTGGTGGTGGCTGGGCCACCTCACCACTGACACTGGTTAGGCTGGGTGTGGCTGTATTGTTAAGATACATGGATTTCAGAAGTGTCATGGATGAATCATCACTCCTACATCTTGTTTCTCTTTCTGCTACTTCTGCCTGTGAGGTCTCGATATAACCTTAAGCGAATATTTCATAGTCTACAAGATGGAGCAATATAGTTTATGTCACAGGGACATGGAGCCAGGGAGTTTGGAATTGCTCCACACGGTGCCAGGAAAGAAAGACATCCAGCAGTTTCTATGATATCCTCTTGGCTTCATTTAGGGCACCTGGACCCATGTGCTAAGGTTGGGCTGTAGGGACAGTTTTTCCTAGCGCAGGCCACAGTTAAAATTTTTATTAAGAGATAAAACATCTGGACTGGAGAGATGGCTCAGTGGTTAAGAATGTGCACCATTGTCACAGAGGACCCGAGTTCCATCCCCAGCACCCATGTCAAGAAGCTCACAACTGCCTGGAAATCCAGTTCCAGGGGGATTCAATGCCTCTGACCTCTTAGTGCACCTGTACTCATGAGCACTTACCCAGCCCCACCTCCAAAATATGCATAATTAAATATAAAATAAACCTTAAAAGTACATTTGACTGACATTATCTGTTTCATTGCCCGTGGACCACGTCAGTTTTTAAAGTCTGAGAGAAAAGATTCCCCCAAAGTCAAAGAGGAAACACACTGCGGGTCTGTGGAGCTCTACAGTAATCACAAGACCCCCGTGTCCCCATGTGAGCCTCAGGCCGGGGCGGTTTCCTATGGACTCTCTGACTAGTGTTCTGTAGTGAATGGCACTCACTCTAGGAACATCTAGTCCACCATGATGCCGACAGCAACCATTTGGGAACCCAACCCTTCTTCCTTCCTTCTTCCTTCTTCCTTCCTTCCCTCCCTCCCTCCTTCCTTCCATTCATCCTTCTTTCCTTCCTTCTTCCTTCCTTCTTTTTCCCTCCCTCCCTCCCTCTCTCCCTCCCTCACTCCCTCCCTCCCTCCCTTTGGCTTACACACACACACACACACACACACACACACACACACACACACACAGATTCAGCCAGGTCTGGTGGTGCAGGCCTATAATCCCACCTACTAAGGAGGATGAGGTAAGATTGAAAGTTCAAGGCCTGTCTGGGCTACAGAGTGACTTCAAGGCTAATCTGAGATATATAAGGAGACCCTGTCTCAAAATAAAAAAGTACAAATATGCAAAGGGATTGGGAATGTAACTTTGTAGTAGAGACCTTACCTAAGAGAACTTACCTAGTACATTTGAGGGCTGAGGTTCAATCCTAGCACCAAAAAAAAAAAAAAAAAAAAAAAAAAAAACGAACACTGATAGCATGGATTATAAAGCAATGCCAGTCACCAGGGAGTCATTTTCAGTGGCCACTGGAGTTCACTTTTGTTTAAAACTTGATGGGCTGGGTATGATGGCATGCACATTTAGCCTAGACACTAAAGAAACAGAGGCAGGTGGATCTGAATGAATTCAAGTCCAGCCGGGGTTATATAGTGAGACTCTGTCTCAAAAACACCAAACCGAAAGGATGCTCAATCGTACCACAAGGTCACTTGCTCAACTATGTTCATAGCAGCTTTATTTGTAATAGCCAGAACCAGGAAACAACCTAGAAGCCCCTCAACCAAAGAACCGATAAAGAAAATGTGGTATATTTACACAATGGAGTGCTATTCAGCCATTAAAAACAATGATATCATGAAATTTGAAGGCAAATGGATGGAACTAGAATAAAGTCATCCTGAGTGAGGTAACCCAGACTTAGAAAGACAAACGTGGTATGTACTTCACTCATAAGTGGATATTAACGGTAAAGGATAACCATGCTACTACCTACAATCCACAGATCCAGAGAGGCTAGGTAACAAGGAGGGCCCAAGGGCGGGGGACACATGGATCTCCTTGGGAAGGGGAAATAGAGATCTCCTGGGTGAACTGGGGACAGGTGGTCACAGGAACTTGAGGGATCCGGTTCTGGGGTGGGTGGAGGGGGAGAGTGCTGAGAGAGATGACTGGAAGCGGGGAGGGGGGGAGCTTTTCAGGGTCAAGTAGAAGCCTGATGCCAGGGAAACTTCCACAAGTCTACAAGGGTGGCCGCAGCTAAGACTCCTGGCGGTAGTGTGTGTGTAGCCTGAACTGGCCACCCCCTGTGATCAGATTGGCGACTACCCTGGCTGACTGATGGAGGCAGGTTCAGAGACCCATGGCCAACATTGGGCTGAGCTCGGGGAATTCTGCTGAGGAGAGGGAGGAGGGATTGTAGGAGCCTGAGGGGTGGTGTCAGGGACATTGCAAGAAAATCCACAGAAATGGCTAGCTTGGCTCATGGGAACTCACAGAGACTGAATCAACAACCAGGGAGTCTGCATGGGACTGACCTAGGCCCTCTGCATATACGTGACAGTTGTGTAGCTTGGTCTATTTGTGGGACTCCTGGCAATGGGATTAGGGCTATCCCTGGTGCTTGGACTGGCCTTTGGGAACCTATTCCTCATGCTGGATTGCCTTGCCCGGCCTTAATACAGGGGGAGGTGCTTGGTTTTATGGAGGCTTGATATGCAGTGCTTTGCTGATGACCAAGGGAGGTCTGCCCCTTTCTGAGTGGATATGGAGGAGGGGTGGGTTGAGGGGAGCAGAGAAGAAGTGGGAGGAGGGAGTGGGAGGAGGGAGTGGGAGAAGAGGGAGGGGAGGTTGTGGTTGGGAAGTAAAATAAATAAAATTAAAAACCAAACAAAACCAAACAAACAAACAAAAAACTTAGTGTGGACTGGGAGGTATGCTACTGTTACTTCATACACATAGGATTATAATGTAGTTCTTGCTTAAAATATTTGACTCAATGTCAAGAATGCTTCTTAAATGGAGATTCAAGAGATTTATTTTATTTTATGTGTGGGGCTGTTTTGCCTGCAAGTATGTTGTGCATCACAAGGGTGTCTGGTGCCTTCAGAGGCCAGAAGAAGGTGGCAGATCTCCTGGAATTAGAGTTACATAAGGTTGTGAGCCACTGTGTGGGTGCTGGGAATCAAATCCAGGTCCTCTCTAAGAGCAGCCAGTGCTCTTAACCACTGAGACATTTTTTCCAGGCCCCAAATGGAGACTTTTTTGTCTTAAATCAAAGAACGAATCCACACGATAGGATGATCAATAGATTGTACCTTTTGCTGGCATGAAAGTCCTTCTACTGGTCACTGGATGATTGCTAATGTAAGCAATTATGCCAGAAGTCTGGGACCTGAGGCGCAAAGTTCAACCTGATACACACACCCAGAGGCCGCTGTGGACACAGCCCCACTGTCCGTCCTGTCCTTGACACAACTTCAGTGTCTGGTTGCCCTACAAAAGCAGCTGCATATTCATAATGAATCTCCGTTTCTGAAGACATTTGAACTGGGAACTTGTGCCAGCCCCAAATAACGTGAGTTCAGTGGACCTCAACAACAAGAAAAAAGAGAGAGAGAGAAGAGCAAAAGAGGTGGCCATATTGGGGTGGATTTAAAAACGCATCATGGTTGCTGTTAGGAATATACATGTGTACACACACACACACACACACACACACACACACACTCACACACTCACACACACATGTGCATACCACAGTAGTCACTGATAAAAGTGGCTGTGGATTTAAGGAGATTGAGGAAGGATACATGGGAGGGTCTGAAGGGAGGAAATGGAGAAATAATGTAATTATATTATAATCTTAAGAATAAAAGAAAAAATATCTTTAGGTGTGATAGTGCACACTTTTTATCCCAGCCTTCAGGAGGTAGAGGCAGGTAGTTCGAGGACAGTGTGGTCTACATAGTGAGTTCCAGGTCAGGCCCAGGGAGACTGTCTGTCTATCTATCTATCCACACACACACACACACACACACACACACACACACACACACACACACTGTCTAAAATCATGTGTTATTATTGATGGGAATTCTGAGAACTATACCACAGGGCATACATATCCAATGTACCTGCACAATTGTTATTCATTTATTTCCTTTTTTTTTTTTTTTAACAGAAAACCATTTTGGCAGAGGGGAGAGGGTTTGGCTGGTAGGTGGGTCTTGGGCAGTGCTGAGCTGTCACCATGGCATCCTCTTCTGAGGCAGTGCCCAGCCTGAGAGGGAATATCTATGTAGGCTCTTACTGCAAGCAGCAGATACTGGTTTAGGCTGGTGTGGTGATTAATATCATCAACTTGACAGTATCTAGAATTACCACTGGGCATGTCTGTGAAGGAGTTAGCAGCAGAAACTGGTTTAGGCTGGTGTGGTGGTTAATATCGTCAACTTGACAGTATGTAGAATTACCACTGGGCATGCCTGTGAAGGAGTTTGTAGACTGGGTTAATTAAGGTGGGAAGACCCACCTTAAGTGTGAGTAGTGCCATCTGATGGGCTGGAGTCCTGGGCTGCGTTCGAAAGGAAAAAAGCAAGCTGAGCACAGTGATCATTCCGTCTGCTTTCTGACAGTGGATAGATACAATGTAGCCACCAGCCTCAGGCTCCTGCGGCCATGCTTTCCCCACCACGATGGAGTCTCTGTGGGTCAAAACAAACCCTCCCCTCCTTACATAGCTCCGTCAGGTGTTTTTTTCACAGCGTAATGAAAGCAACTTGTGTAGCTGGTTCTAGAGAACTCATTCTGCTGTTGGAGGGCCAGTTCCTCCATCCAGCCTCATCCTTTCTAGAAGATGACATAGAGGCCTCCTGGGGGACTTGAGAATGTCACCAGTCCTTAGGGCTACCCCCTTAGAACAGCCCTTCTTCCCCACATAGGTGACTGTTTACATTGAGGGCATCAAGCAGAGGTAAGTGATTGCCATGCATCTTCCAAGGCCCTATAGGAGATTCCTGTTCACCAGTCTGTTCTGTGCTTCTTTGGGACCAGGGATTATGGGCTTCATCATGTGCAAACTGACTAGATTAGCTGGATGATATTGTGAGTTGGGGATATGATGTAAGAGAAAGAGCCAGGTTCATTGATAGTGTTTGCAGGTGGGTATGTCTGGGAAGAGGGGGTGGGGCTCTGTGGCTTTGAGTGGGCTGTGTTGGTGAAGAATATTTCTCAGAGGCTGACAGGCTGTGCTCACCCCAGCTTCGTAACCTTGAACAGTACCCTGCCTTTTGGGACTCAGCTCCCTTCTCCTGAGAACCTGGGAGTGGGGTGAAATCACAGGGTCCTCTGAGCTGGATGCCCTGAGGATACACAGGAGATGGCAAAGCCCAGGCCCGGCCAATGCTAACTGCTCGGTAAGATGGTTGATGCCAAGGGCTGGGGAGATGGCTCAGGAGCTACAGTGTTTGCCTTGCAAGCATGAGGACCTGAGTTGGGATCCCTGGAACCACGGAAAAGTCTGGGTGGAGTAGTGCACACCTGTAATGCCAGTGCTCGGGAAACAGAGGCAGGAGGCTATCTGGGACTTGTTGGACAGCAGGTCTTGCTAAATTAGCTCTGTGTTCAGTGAGAGATTTTGCCTCAAACAAACACACAAGTGTGCTAGAGGAAGTTACACCTATTATTGACCTTTGGCCTCCATGTGTATTTCCACACCCACACCCGCAAGTACACATGACTAACGTACACCTGAGAACACCTGAGAAGGGAAAGAGACAGAGAGCTGATATCACATCCTAGACTCTCCCAGGATACCCTCCTTCATCGGGGGCTCTCTCCCACGGCAGTCCAGACCCTACCACAAACTTTGCCTCAGGGAAGCCCTTTTCATGGGGCTGGGCTAATTCCAGGCCTGTGCTTCTCTGGTGAGCAAACCACCCTAACTGGGATGCCTGGAGGAAGAGGCAGACCCTGGGGCCCCTGTGGGAATGTGTGGGGGTATTGTGTTCCCCAAAATATTGTGTATGCTAATAAACTTATCTGGGGTCAGAGAACAGGAAAGCCACAATATTAAACATGAGGATAGGCAGTGGTAGCATACGCCTTTAATCCTAGCATTCCAGAGGCAGAAATTCATGTGTTCAAGGATACACCCAAGCATGGTGACCCACGCCTTTAATCCCAGAAAGTCAGCCTTTAATCCCAGGGAGTGGTGGTAGAAAGCAGAAAGATATATAAGGCGTGAGGACCAGAAACTAGAGGCATTTGCCCTGGAGAGGCCTTTGGCCTGGAGAAGCCTTTGGCCTGGAGAAGAATGTGGCTGGTTAAGCTTTCAGGCTTCTAGCAGCAGTTCAGCTGAGACCCATTCTGGATGAGGGCTCGGGGCATCCAGTCTGAGGAAACAAGACCAGCTGAGGATTCAGCGAGGTGAGATAGCTGTGGCTTATTCTGTCTCTCTGACCTTCCAGTGTTCACCCCAATAACTGGCCTCAGGTTTGATTTTATTAATAAGAACTTTTAAGATTCATGCTACAGGAATGTCCTCACATATAAATGGTCTCCGAGGAGATAGAGAGACAGAAGGCTGGCAGTTCTTGTAAAAAACAAATTGTTGTTTTCCTTGTTAATGACCACGGAAGTAATTTCCAGGCTCTCGTCTTGAAATCAGAGTCTATCTGTAGCACCTTTCTTTCCACGGCTCCCCCGAGGTCTGGCCCAGCACCCAGAATAATAACTTCAGCATTTCCTACTTCTTGGTGCTGCGTTAAGAACCAGACTTTGCTTTTCTAACTCTTGTTTAACTGGTGCCTGCCTTCCGTGAGGGCTGCCGTCTATGCCAGGGATTCCAGGTGCTTTAGATATATCATCTGATACAATTCCACAGCAACCCCACGAGGGAGGTCACATTCTCTCCACTTTACTGTACCTCAGAGAAGGTAAGTGCCTTGCCCAAGGTCACACAGCTTACACGAGTCCTAGCTGGGGTTTGAGCTTAGCTCAGGCTACACTCAGAGCCTCAGCACTTAACTGTCTTCTCTGAGGGAAACTGGTCCTGCTCTGGGAGCTACAGGTCAAGGTGACCACGCTGGAACAGGCTCCTGAGAACAAGATCATGAGGTGTAGCTCTAACTCAGTGAGGTATCTTACCAGCACTCTGCGCAATTCAAGAGTCTGTTCCGGCCTGTCCTGAAGAGGCCTCGAGAACACTCCACGGGAGGAGTGATTGGCTGAGTAAGATGCATTACAATGGGGGCTGGAGAGCTGGTTCCGGGGTTAAGAACACTTGTTGATTTGCAGATGACCAGGGTGGGCTCCCTCACTCATACTGGGTGACTTAGAACTGCCTGTGACACCAGATCTGAAGCTGATGTCCTCTTCTGGCTACTTCAGACACCTGCATGCAAGACACGCACACGCACACACACCCCCACATCATAAATAAACCTTTAAAGAATCACAGTTACAAGGTTTATAGGAGAAGCCCTTCATCCACGGAGGAAAACACAGTTTGAATGCATTTTCAAGCTGAGACACCCTTTTCCACACTAATAATTGATAGACTACCCTCAAATTGTTCTTATTTGTTCATTAACGTGAGTCCCCCGAGGGCTCTCTAGGCAACACTTTATTAGCCTGGATGAAGTAATATATTTTAAAGTAATAAAACGACATTATTTTTAAATTATTTTTTAATGTGGACTTTCCAGCCACTGACTGCCCTCTCTGATAGGTCTGAATTAGTGGGTTTTAATTGTGTGTAAAAAAGCAATGAAATCATCATTACAAAAATGATGGGTGTTTCAGTCACAGCAGGCACCATGCAGCTCGTTCCACTCTGCCTTGCTAAGTCCACACAGCGGCCACTGTGCACCCTAGCCGCTGCAGGGCTAATGGGCTCAGCGGGCATCCTCACCCGGGGCCCATGCTGGTGACTCTCGTAGTGAGGTTGAAGGTTAGGCTTAGCATCTCCAAGATCACATTCTGCAATACCCATCGGACATAGCCAGCTACGAACACACAGTGATGATGAGTGTGATTTTTCTTTCATGTATGATAGGCATTACAGGCATGTTGTTCATGTATATATGTATGTTTCCCATGTGTGTAGGTATATACATATGTGTGTGTGTGTGTGTGTGTGTGTATGTGTGTGGTACAAGTGCATGCACATGTGTGTGGCTGCTGGAGAACAAAGTGTCTGCCTTGATTGTTCTCTAGTTTATTCAGAGGCAGGGCCTACCAACTGAGCCCAGAGCTCTCTGATTGGCTTGCTCTGGGTTCCCCCCGCCTTACAAGTGCTGGAATAACAGGGTGGGGCTGCCATGCCTGCTTGGCTTTTACATGGCATCTGAATCGGTTCGTCCACTGAGCCGTATCCCCAACCCTGTTGCCTTATACCGACTGTCAGCTTGCGGGCTCTGCAGTCACCTAGGAGACAAGCTTCTGGGTGTGCTTGGGATGATCTAGACTGGGTTAGATGAGGTGAGAAGTCTCACCTTGAGTAGGGCAGCACCATTTCAGGGACTGGGGGCCTAGGCTAAAGAAAGAGAGAGAACGAGCTGAACACCACCACTACACCTCTCTGTTTCCTGACTGTGGGTGCAGTGTGAGCAGCTGCCTCCAGCTCCTGCTGCCATGCCTTCCCTGCTGCAGTGGACTCTACCCTGGAACTGGGAGCCAGAGCAAACCCATCCTTCCCCCCTAAGTTGCCTTTGTTGGGTATCGATGCACAGCAGCAAGGTAAGTAATCAATATGCCCGATAACCAGGCTGATGACTCTTTGGGCCCCTGAAGACCTGGGTTAACAAAGACAGAAGACTGTGAAAGAATAGGGACATGCACGACAGGCACAGGACTTTCCATGACACAGTGTAGAGTTGACACCTTGGGCCAAGTGGCTGCAGGCACCTGCAAGGCCCATGAGAAGGAGTGTGGTGGCTAATTTCATGTGTCGGCTCACACATGCTGCGGTGACTGGTGGTTTACTCAGACACCAGCCAAGATGTTGCCGTCAAAGTATTTTATGACCGAAGCTAATGTTTAAATCAATCAAGCCCATTGCTAGTTTCTGTGTAGGTGGGTCTCACCCCCTCAGCTGAAGGCCTTAGGAGTGAGTCTGAGGTTTCTTAAAGTGGAGAATTCTCCAGTCTACCACATAGAATTCCAGCACGTTTCTAGGCTGACACTTCAAATTTGAATTAGAGATCACGATCTACAGCAGGGACATCACACTCTTTGGCTTCTCTGGGACATATTGGCTGATGAAGAGTTGTCTTGAGCTACACTTAAATCCAGGGATGTCCTGCCCACGGTCCGGGCATTGCTAGACCATGCCTATGCTAATTTTGCATGACATCATCTGCAAAGTTCGTGCTTGAGAATCATGCACCCAAGTTACAAAAACTGCAACAGAACCCACCTCATGTTATTTTAAGTAAGTTTAAACTTTTGTCTTGGGCCTAATTCCTAGATATCCTGGCCCACATGTGCTGTCCAATTGAGTTAGACATTCCTCCTGTCTACAACATTATCTCTTCCCAAAAGCTTTAGGCAGTGGTCTCCTCTGCAGACACTGTATGGAGCCAGCTCAGGACAGTCGCCCTCTTCTCCTCTTGGCCTCCTTCTTTCTCTGCACATATATATCCGTGCACAACTCCCTGACACACACACACACATGCACGCACGCACGCACGCACGCACGCATGTCTTTATGTGTGGCTCTCCCTATCTAGCCACATATCTCTAGCTGTTTTACTGCTTCTTGGTTCTGTGGCTATAAGTTGAGGACCCTGGAAGCAGCCTCTGCATGATGGAGAGGAGCCTGTCTCTTTTCTGAGCTCCTTTCTGAGACAGGGTCTCCCTAGGCAGTCCAGGTTGGCTGGAACTTGAGATCCTCCTGCCTCAGCCTCCCGAGTGTTGGATTATAGACGTGCACTACATGCAGGCTCACTAGCAGGTTTTTGTGGCTGCCAGACTTTCCTCTAGGCTGTCTGTCAACAAGAAACACCCTGCTGTCTTCTGATCTTCCCGGGGCCTCATGCTTTTTCTGGGTCCTCTTGGAAAATGGATGGAGGGTCTGTTGTAAACTGGGGCAACCCAATGGGGACAGGTGACATTCCCCAGTTTCCCCTGCCAGCCTGGGCCCCATCCTCAAGCTATGGTGCAGGAGTATCAAACAGTAGAGGGCACCAGAGGCCTGTCTCTGTCGTGACAGCCTGTTTTGGTGGCATCAGGCATATGTGGGCGAAGGTGGTGCTGCTGTTGTGGGAGGTGGCACTCAGCCGTAAACAGGGAGAGCTCATGACTGCTGCTGTGTGGGTCACTGTAGTTGCGGGCAAGTGGCTGTATGAGACTGATTTACCTCCGGTGGGCTGCAGAGAGTATTTGGGACCAGGATGGTGTGTGTGTGTGTGTGTGTGTGTGTGTGTGTGTGTGTGTGTGTGTG
>CABHPH010162664.1:13972-39324 GCA_902168325.1 Peromyscus nudipes
GTGTGTGTGTGTGTGTGTGTGTGTGTGTGTGTGTGTGTGTGTGTGTGTCACCATGGCTTCTCAAGAGTGGGTCTTAGATGAGTAAGCGCTTTCTCTCTTGGCTAATTCTGCATTCCATTGCCATGCATCAAGACTGAGAAGGCAAGCTAGGAGCCAGTTAAAGCACAGTGGGCACAGTGTACCCAACAACCAGGCTGGCACAGTGTACCCAAGAGCCAGGCTGGCACAGTGTACCCAACAGCCAGGCTGGCACAGAATGATGAGGCTGTCCCCAAGGCGTCTTCTCCCCAGGACCTTGAATTTCACCATCACACTTCTGCCCATTTACTGGCCCGCTTCCACCTCTGCACAATGTTCTGGTTTGGGGAGGAAGGAAAGGATGGAGGTCGGAGAGGGCGGCCACGGACAGCAACAGTTTTCATGGATAGATGCTGCCGGTGGTGGGGTGATGCAGGGCCTGGTGTTTTATCTGTGCTCTACTTTGAAGGGACACTCCAGCAGCTGGGCCCACTCTGCTGAGCTGTTCCCTACCAGAGCTTGTTTCCCTCTGTGTATAAAGGGGCTCAGAGCCAGGTGAGCCTGGACTCCCTTCTGGTCCTTATGCCTCAAGATCCATGCCTTGTGGGTCAGGAGCAGGGAGGCACTTTGGCCTTGGGGAAGGGATGAGGAGGAGGGGGAGGGGTAAGCTAGGGACTCTGCTGTTCTGCCAGGAGTCATTCCAGCCCCTACACCTGCTTGATTTCCTTTAGTGTTGGCGTGTGCTCAGTATTGGCACCTCTCCAGATCACACAAGACCAAGGCCGGGTGAAATCCATCACCTCTAGCACTACTTGGCTCTCTAGTAAGAGAGGTTGTCAGTGACACCAAATTTCCCACACCCCCATCTGCCTTCTGTAGGTCACTGTCCTTCATCTCCTGGCTCCAGCCCCTCTCACATGGGCAGGAGGTCTGTCCTCCAGAACATCAGGCATGATCTGTAGGCAGTCACCTAGGGATGGATGGGAATGAGGGACTGCCCCTTGGTGCCCAGCTGTGCCACAGATGGGATGCTTCTGTTTGGAATGACTCCCCCACTCCCCCCCCACCTCCTCAGAGTGGCCAATTCCTGAGACTCCAATCTCTTTGTACAGACACTCACTCCTGGGTAGAACCGGCTGGAGAGGTAGAAGGTCTTCTTCAGTCCTTCAGTCTATCTTGGCTCAAGCCCTGGATGCTTGGGGATGGAGTAGAGAGGGAGACCACTTCTTGGATGTCTCCAGCACTCTCAGCACTCTGCCCTTGAGCTCTTGAGTGGTACACAGAGCTAATCCACCAGCATCAGATCTCTCATGAGCCCCTGAATGGCTCTCAGATGCCTGTCACCTCCTTAGGGCTCCTGAGACAGGGTGCTGGTGTTTTCTTTCTGTGGTCTCATTGGAGCCATCCTTCAGTCCTTGTTGAGTATCTTGTTACTCCATCAGGCCCACCCTGTATCTGGTTATTTATGTACGCCCAGCAGGATGCAAGGCCACCAGGGATGAGACGTATGGAGATGAACTGAACACAGTCCCTGTGGGGCTGGGAATTGGTGGCATAAAACTTGTAGGTAAGTGGCCTGCACTCACTCTACTGGGGATTCTGGAAAGCGCCTGGCGCTGCCTGGGAGCAGGTCAGGGGATGGAGGCTGGAGGTTGGAACCTGGCCTCTTTGAGTTAGGGCTGAGACCCCCCCCAGGTGAGAAAAGGGTAGAGAGGGTGAGGTCCCAAGCGGGTATGTAAGTGGGCAGGTATGGGAGCAGTGGCCTATCTGTGACCGGGTGTGTTTGGAGTGGCTGGAATAAAAACACCGAAGAGGAGATGAGGCTGAAGACTGGGTGGGCTTTGGTCATGGAGGGACTTAGAGTCCAGGCTAGAGCAAGCCTGGGGGAGGTGTGGGACAGGCAGGAATTATCACACTGATTCAGGTCAGGAAAGTGGGAAGACATGGAGATATCCTGGGAGGATGAAAGACGGTGAGAGGGAGGAGGGAGGTGGTGAGGAGGACTCCCTGTTTCCAGCTCACATGGCTGGTTGCTTGAAGCGACTCATCAGAATGGGAGAGAGGAGGAACAGGCACGGAGTGGGCACTCAGCAAAGATTTATCTAGTGACCTGCTGGGGGTCTGTAGTGAGGGGACTTTTTTCCTTGTGGGGGCTAAGCAGTGTTTATCTGCCTCCTTCTAAAGTCCCTGTGACAAACTAAAGATCTCTCTGGGTAGCCAGTGAGTTTACCGGGCTTCCTTACAGAGTATGGGTGGGGGATACTGACAGGATCGCCCGTGACCTCAAAGCAGCTGCACTGAAAAGTCTTCACCCAGCGTGAATGATGGCTTCCCCACAGCTGCATATGTGGAGTGCCTTTTCCTCAACCCCCAATTTACCCTAGCCTCTCCTCGGGACCCCAAAGCTAACTGTAAGTGGGGCAGAACTCCATACAACTGGTTTGGAAGACTGGGGGCATACTCAGGTGAGGGTCCCATGGCCCTCCCCAGTCACTCCTTCTGTGAGGGAATGTCAACAGTGAACAGGCCCAGCCATGATGATCTTTGGTGAGCAGACTCAGCTGAACTCCTGAAGGATAATGCCATTTAATGGGCTGAAGGAGTCTTAAGTTTTTTTTAAAAATCACATTTATTTATTTTGTGTGTGTATGCACACATGTGCATGCATGCGAGCTACAGAGCCCATGCTGAGGTCAGAGGACAACTTTTGAGAGTCAGTTCTCCTTCTATCTCGAGGGTCCCGGGGACTGGTCTCAGGTGGTCAGGCTTGGTGCTGGTCCCTTGGCTCCCTGAGCCGTCTCTCTGGCCTGAAACTTTTGTTTTTGAGGGTGATTTGTGTGTCTCACCTTTTCCAGCTCTCTCCACCCTCAGAGTGAGTCAAAATGAGAGAAGCAATGGATGGGAGTTTCTAGTTCTTGTGAATCTGGAAATTATGACCCAACCTGGGAAAGCTGCGAGACCCATTTGGAGTGGCATGGATTCTCACTGGCTGGTGAGGATTCCTTCCCTCCCCATGCCGGAGTTTTCCTGCACTAGCCACACTAGTGGCTTCTGGGCACAGAGTAGGCATGTAGGGAGGCTCTCCGTTGCTATGCAATGGAGGCTAACACCCTTGCTTTCAGGACGGGGCAGCTAAGCATTCTAGCTGAATGCAGTAGCCATCAGGCAGAAGGACGGAAATAGGACGACTATTCCAGCAATCCCTCTGGGCCTCAGTTTCCCTCTCTACAAAGCAAGGCTTTTAATATTATAATCACAGAGGCATCACAAGGAACCGGTGGGATGAGGGATTCAAAGGCAGTGTGAAGACAAGAAAGAAGAACGTGCTCTGTGGATGGAAGTTTCGTATCTGCTCATTCACTCATTCACGCATGCATTCCTTTGACAAAGAGTGGGAAGCATCCCCCAGGTGCTGTGGTCTGCCTTGCTAAGTGTTCAGAGTAGGACAGGTGGGAAGGCTTTGTAACAGGAACCTGCCTTCGCCTGCCCTTTCCTGCCTCACTTACTGCAGCGGATGGGAAGGCTAGAAGCAGGCGGGTCAGCAGATAGATACCTGTGCCATGTTGGGAGGATGCCACCTGAACTGAAGCTAGGCTCCGGGGTGCTTGGGATTTCCTCTTCTGTTTGGGGGCAAGGGGAGCAGAGGCTGCCTCCTCTGATATCTGGCAGTAATTGGCTTAGTGCAGATGGGGACACAGAGCAACTGTGGCAGACTGTCAGCTGGACAGCCCGGAGGTCCCTGTTTATGGAGACGAAGGACCTAGGTTTATCTTAGTGGAGGAACTTACTCAGTTTCTCCATTTGTAACATCAGACTCACCGCTTGCCGGTGTGCCTGGAGAAGACAAAGTGGGAGCTGTGTGTGTATTTCTGCCCGTTGTCCCCACAGCCTCGGGCTGTGTCTGACTGGTTGATGAGGTCTAGCAGGTGCACTAGCTGCCTTAGCCCTCCCCTTGGTCCCCCCCACCTCCGTGACCAAGTACTAGGTTAGACCCTAAAGCTTCCAGCCTCTCCAAACAGTGCCACCCTCTCCAAACAGTGCCACAGGCTGGAACCAGGAAGTGTCTGTGCTAGGCTTTGCTTTTGAAGTAGCCGTAAGGCAGCACCAGCGGGCATGCAGGAAGGGGGAGCCTAGGAACCAGCTTCACCCCAAATTCCTGCTGGCATCTTTGAGCTTTTTGTTCCTTCTCAGAAGTCCCCGGGGATTTAGTTCCCTCACTAGCCACCCTCCTTTCCCTCGTCATGATGGCTGTGGTGGATTCCCCTGTCCCTGATCCTGGCTGGGAAATGGAAACTAGCTTTGCTCTATGTACCACAGGAAAACCAGCCCTTCTGTCCTTTGCACTGGGGGCTTCATCACCAATCAAGGAACATGAACACACCAGGCAGTAACTGTGGTGATATTGTGTCCCCCAATATATTGTGCACTTTAATAAACTTATCTGGGGTCAGAGAACAGAACAGCCACAATATTAAACATAGAGGTTAGGCACACAAGTCTTTAATCCTAGCATTCCAGAAGCAGAGATCCATCTGGATTTCTGTGACTTCAAAGCCACACTGGAAACAGCCAGGCATGGTGACATACCTTTAATCCCAGGAAGTGATGGCAGGAGGCAGAAAGCTATATAAGGCGTGAGGACCAGGAACTAGAGCCTTGTTAAGCTTTTAGACTTTTAGCAGCAGTTCAGCTGAGATCCATTCAGATGAGGACACAGAGGCTTCCAGTTTGAGGAAACAGGATCAGCTGAGGAACTGGCAAGGTGAGGCAGCTGTGGCTTGTTCTGTCTCTCTGATCTTTCAGAATTTACCCCAATACCGGGGTTTGTTTTTATTAATAAGACCTTTTAAGATTTGTGCTAAAAGTAACATAGCAACCAACGAGCAAAGGGAAGAGTTAAGTTCCCAGTAACTCCCTGTCTCTGACACCGCGTAGATGCTCTCCTGAACTCAGCTTCAGCTGTGCTCTTTTTCATCTGTCCTATCTTGGCCTCTGTAGTTTCAGGGGAATTCTGGGTAGGTTAGTTACTTTCCTGGTCACCTGTAACATGATGCCTGACAGAAATAACTCAGAATAGAATTTATTTCGGCTCATGTTTCCAGGAGCATGTCCCAGCAGCTCCACGTAGGTTGGTGGGTCAGGAAGCAGAGAGGGCAGGCCAGAACCAGAGTGGGTATCACCTTCAAGGCCGGCTCTCTAGACGGCTGCCTCCTCCAGCTAGGCCTTACCTCCTAAAGCCTCCACACATCCCCGACTCAGAGCCACCAGTTGGGGACCAAGCATGTAGACTTATGTGCCCATGGGGAACATGTCACATTAAAACCATAACAATGGGCTAAAGCGCCTCTGCCTGACCCTGGCGCCCTTTGTCGTCTGCTCCTCTTCTGCTTTTCTACCTTTCTGCTGGACTGTGGGCTCTCTGAAAGGAGGGAAGACTGTGTGTCCATGCTGTTTGTGTCCTCAAGGCTATCTTAAGCCTGGTTCAGAGGAGGGCACGGAGAGTCTTAGCTGCAGGCCTGAGGTGTGGTCTTCTGGGTCACCGGCTCTCAGCTCTCTGGTCTCAGCATCCCCCACGCTGTGTCTGTGTGCTCACATTCATGGATGGTTAACATAGTCTTCCATGTTAGACTCTCTGTTCCTCATTCTGGAGATTCCCTTTTGGTGTTTCTGTGATGTATTTACTCAGTACGGCCCCTACCTCATCCCCCTTCAGAGCTAAATGAGGATAGGCAGATTTCTTTCTTCTGTCATGGCCATGGAGGTTGAGCCCAGAGGATTCTGGGTCTCTGGCTTGCAAAGCATTGGAGTAGGGGAAGCCTGGTGACGGTGTCCAGTCTGACAGACCATGGAGTCACACCATTGTCCCTGCAGTGGCCCTGCTGTGTGATCTCAACAGCGCCGGGCACTGCAGTGGACCTGAGGAGTGAGGTGGGCACTGTTCAAGTGCAGGGTCTCTCACAGATGCTCTGCCTCCACCAGCAGGCATCTCTGCACGGGTTCAGATTCGTGAGGCAAAGGCTGTAGGCCCGTGACTCTCAACCTATGGGTCTCAACCCTGCAGGGGTCGCCTGAGACCATCCGAAAACACAGATATTACATTAAGATTCATAACAGTAGCAAAATTACAGCTATGAAGCAGCAATGAAAATAACGTTATGGTGGGGTCACCCCAGCACGAGGAACGGTGTTAAAGGGTCACAGCATTAGGAAGGCTGAGGAGCAGCTCTAGGTGGTGCACAGTCACTGCTTCCACAGATTACACTTGGCAAGTTTCACGGCTCATAAATGATTTCAGGGTCCATTTCCTGCTGCCATTTGTAAATTGGCTGAGGTCAAACAATTCTTGAAGCTTAAGATTTCTGGTGTGTGGGGATAGGTGATTTGGATTGGGAAGCCCACTTCAGCTTAGCCGCGTCCAACTTTGGACATCATCACTTGATGTCATCTACAAAGTTCACGATCAAGAAACTCACAACTTAGTTACAAAAATGGAAAAATAAAAACAAACAACCAAACAAAACCTCTCCTAACTTTTCAGTAAGTTTATGGCTTTTATGTCAGCTTGCATCTGTAGCTCTCCTTGATGACCTTCGGCTGTCAAGTGCCCAAACCTTAACTCAGAATCAATCAACAGGAAGGAAGCCAGCTCCTGGGCTGGTGCTTGAGCGTGTGTGTGTGTGTGTGTGTGTGTGTGTATGGATGTATATGTGTATATGTGTGGCACAGATGCATGTGAGTGTGTGTATGCATGTGTATATATGAGTGTGCATTTGTGTATATATGTGTGTGTGTATTGTATGTGTGTGTGCATCCATGCATGTGTGTGTATGTGTGCATGCATATGTGCATGTGTGTATGTGTGTGTGTGTGTGTGTGTGTGCATATGTGAATGAGGAGAATGGCTAACCTGAAAATAGAAACTTGGAGTCACTTAAAGTGATTAGTTGTGTTTGGTTGTATTGGATGGAAAAACTTGTCTGTTGTATTAGCTAATTGAGGCATTCACAAAATTCTTGAGACCTATTCTTTGGAAATATTCTAAGGAACTATATACATGATGCAAAACCCCCTAAACAACTAAAATATCTCTTAGTAGGAATATGTATACTACAGACACCATAATGATGTTATATATTAAAAATAATTGCTAAAGATAATATGTGCTAATGTATTGTGTTTTGCATTAGTAGTTGGAAAAAGCATAATTTAGTAAGTAAAAATATAGAGTGCAGAAATATTTTAGTGTAAATTCATTCATGTAAGTTTTTTTTAAAGCTTCTGCATGTGGCTGGGGTGTAGCTCGTTTGGTACAGCAGAACAAAGCCTTGGGTTCCACAGTCAACACTTCATAAACTGAGTGTGGTGGCACATGTCTGTCAACCCCGAGTTCAGGAAGTGGAGGCAGGAAAATCCAAGTTCAAGGTTATCCTTGGCTCTATAGTGAGTTCAAGGCCCTTCCAGGATACATGAGACCCCGTCTCAAACAAAACCAAAACCAAAAACCAAAAAAGCTTTTGCATATATCTCCCGAAGAGGCAGGATGCCTGGGGGTCTGTGAGTGGGGGTACTCACAATCTGCACCCCGAGCCTCAGTCTCATCATCCATACAGTGAGTCTGGTAACCTGTGTCCTCCATGTGGTGATGCTCCTGTGGGTCCTCCTGAGGGCATGGCCTCGGAAGGGCAGTTACTGGTGTTAGCAGTGGCCCCTGGGTGTGGGGGAAGGTTGAGGGCTCAAGGGTGGGACATGTCTGACCTGTTGACTCTACTTGTGAGATGGGAGGAGAGTAGTCTCTCACTTCTGAGCCTCAGCCTTCTGCACATGTGCGCAGCTGTGGAGACCTCAGCACAGGCCCTGATTAGAGTTCCTGAAGTTACACTGTAGGACTCTGATAGCTGACGGGGGTGGGCAGGAGCCTTCCAGTGGCCAAGGTGCCATCTCTAGACTTCTCAGGCTCCCTAGCTTGTGCTCCTGCTGCTAAGTCCAGAGGTCTTTCCAGAGAGCCTGGGGAGAGGCCCGCTTCCCTGGAGTGCCCCTGTCTTCCAGGCTCTGCACACTCTATTGACTGCCGAATTGCCTTCAAGGAGTAAAGCCTAGACACCCCAAATCAATTTGCTAAAAGCCAATTTCTCAAATGATCAATTCATTGAATGACTAATTTGCCGTGGGTTGAGGGTTCATTTTTTTTCTTACATTGCAGTTTCCCAGTGACTTTACACAGAAGTTCTGGCGGTGGGATTCTGTGTGAGTGTCGTTCCACATTCCATATTTCATATTTCAAGGGCAAATGTGCCCTGCCCCCAGACTGCCTGGTTCTGACTCTGCTCTGCCTGTGAGGAGAGGTTCTCTTCAATGCACTTTGTGTTTTTTATGTTTCCTGACAGATCTGACTCCATGTTGGTCTTTGGATATCAGCAATGACTGCAGATTTTGATGGGGTGGAGGCGCGGGCCTAACTAATGACAGGGCTCAGAATGTGCATGGGGTCAATAGAAGGGATGAAAATGGCACACATTGAATAGCTAAGTTTATGATCTAGGTCATATACATGTATGTATATATCCATATATGTCTATACATATACAATTGTTTGAGGTAGCTATGTGTATGTGTGTGTGCGTCTGTGTGTGTGTCTATGTCTGTGTTTATGTCTATGAAATGTGTGGTGGTTTGAATGAGAACAGTCCCCATAGTCTCCTATATTTGAATGCTTGGTCCACAGTTGGTGGAACTGTTTGGGCAGGATTAGGAGGTGTGGCCTTGTTGGAAGAGATGTGTCACTGGGGTTAGGCTCTGAGGTTCAAAAACCCATGCCCTCTCACTCTGCCTCCTGCTTGTGGATCAGATGTAAGCTCTCAGCTGTTGCTCCAGGTTCATGCCTGCCTGCCTGATGCCATGCTCCCACCATGATGGTCATGGGCTTTAACCCTCCGGAACCATGAACCTCCAAATGAAATGCTTTCTTTTATAAGTTGCCTTGGTCATAGTGTTTCGTCACAACAATGGAAACTAAGCAACTAAGATAATACGTATATGATCTCATCATTTAAACTTCCGTCATAATGGTCGCTGAAATACTGAGCATTTCTGACTGAGAGATCTCTGTTACTGTAACAATACTCAGCACAGTCAACGTATTAGTAGGAAAAGTCCATTTGGCTCGAGGTTCCGTAGGATTCTTTGTGTAGTTTCTGGGCTGGGGTGCATTGAGCCTGTTTTAGACTAGGATGCCAAGTGGAGGGCACGCGTCAGAGCTCTCTATTGTCCTCACACCATCCAGGAAGCAATGAGGAAGAAAGGAGAAGACCGAGTTCCCACAAGTCTCTTGGATCCTACTTATTCTGTGACCAATTTCCTTCCACTAGGCTCCACCTCTTGAAGACTCTGCCGCCTCCCAGGAGAGTGATAGGCTGGGGAGCAAGCCTTTACCACAGTGACCTTTGGGGGCATTTATAGGAAGCACAGCAAGAGGAAGCCTTTTATTCAATTACCTACTAAATTTTAGACTCAGAGGTTAGTCAGAGCCACTTGTAATGACTTGAAGCCAGCAGCTTAAATCTTGCACTATGGAAAAAGATCAATTATTCTAGCCATTGATTTTCCTCTGCCTATTGTTTATTGCTCTCTCTACACCTTCATCTATAGCAAGCAATTTAGGAAAAGCAGACACATCCCACACAGTTTTGTGAGGACAACTTTGTCGTCAACTTCTCCTTAGTTATTCTCAACTATGTTTGTAGCTATCCATACTCTTGTCTCTTTTGAAGGCTGCGTCCCCATCTTGCTTGTCTTTTCATAGGGTCACCATGGGGTCTTGAATAGAACAGTGTGCAGATGAGTTCTGGGCAAGTTAGTTAATTGTGTGTGTGTGTGTGTGTGTGTGTGTGTGTACGTAAATTAATTTCTAAATGGTCTTATTAATTAAAAAATACAGAGCCAGAAATTTGGGTTAAAGCCTTAGAGAGATGAGGGAAATATGGAAAGCCACCAGCTCACCTCACCTCACCAGCTTCCAAGGGGCATGACTTCCTGTCTACTCAGGCTTATATGCTTTGCTTTTCTGCCCTCTCATTGGCTCTTAGCTTTTTCTTCTTATACAGCTCTGTCACTGTCTGTCTGTCTGTACAGACCTCCAGGTCTCTATGGTTGGTACTGGGATTAAAGGCATGTGTCACCACACTTGGCTCTGTTCCCTAGTGTGGCCTTGAACACACAGAGATCCTGCCTGCTAAGGGATTAAGGGCATGTGCTGCCTGACTTCTTTGTTTACTTAAAATGGCTGGCCTTTTCCCCCTGATCTCCAGGCAAGCTTTATTTATTAATGCACAAATAAAATATCACCACATTTCCCCTCTTTTGTCTAATAAAAATAAAAATAAAAAAGTTATAACTAATATAAGAAAAACCATATACAATAAGTACAATAACTATATACAATATATATAAGCAATTAAATATATCAACAATGTCTAGTCCATTTGCATTTGACAAATTCAGAGAAAATATTCCTCCATCTATCCTATTTTGGTGAGTCCAAAATGTACTTAATTCACTTTCTATCCTAACTTATATTACCAACATGGGTGCACACTGGAAGGCTAGCCAGGTGTTTTCCTCTGCTTTTCCCCACCTTATTTTTTGAGGCAGGGTCTCTCACCGAACCTGGAACTCACTGACTGAGCTAAGTGAGCTGGCCAGCAAGCCCCAGGAATCCTCTCATCTGGCTCCACAGTGCTGAGGTTACAGGCACATGCATCTGCCTTGTTTTATTTTATTTTATTTTATTTTATTTTATTTTATTTTATTTTATTTTATTTTATTTTATTTTATTTTATTTTATTTTATGTGGGTTCTAAGGATTGAACTGGGATCCTCACATTTGTATGGCGAGCACTTGGCTGACTGAGCCATCTCCCTACTCTCAAGTTAGCTAATTTTACTGAATCTCAGTGTCTTCCTCCATAGAGCATGGCTAAAGATACCTACCCAATGTGTCTTCAGTGTGTATGAAAGGAGAATCTGGGAGGGAGAATGTCACAGTTCCTCATAGAATGGTAGAAATAGAGGGTAAATCTGACTTGAACTGTGGGCAAGAACATGTCTTAATGTGCATCATTCTTCACAAGAGAGAGGGCCTGGGCCAAGTTCTAGGGCAGAGATGTCCTTTATGGAGACTCCCCTTGGGTTCTCTACCTGCCCATTCTTCCTGGCTGGAAGTCCTGCTTCTCCTCCAACCTCATTCCAAGCTCCTCTAACCTGTAGGACTCTAAGTTCTAACTACACTATTTCCAGACTTCCAAAATGTCCCGCATTACCTCCTTTCTCAGGAAAATCTGTTCCCACTTTTCTGTCTCCCTGCTACAGTCCATTCCAGGTCTCCACTAAAATATCAGCACCCCTAGTGAATGCTCTGTCATAGCATCTTGACTGACTCTGTAGAGTTAACTCTATTTTTAAACTTAGGTTTTTATTTGTTTATTTTGCTTGCATGTGCATGGGTGTTCCTCACTCTATAGTGTGCATGTGGAAGTGAGAAGAGAGTGTGTGAAGTCAGTCTTCTCCTTCCACCATCCTGGGATCAAACTCAGGATGTCTGGCTTGGGGTGAGGTGCCTTCACTTGCTAGGCCATCTTGCCAGCTCCTCAAAAGTCCATTATAACAAAGATAACAATAGTTAACTTGTGCTTGATCAAGGCCTGCCCCTTTGCTGTTATGTGACTCTTCTGACTCGGAGGCCATGGTTGTCCTGTGTGCTGTGGCATGCCAGCATTTAGCATCCTGCCCAACACTTAGTGGGCTCTCAGTAACCACCTGTGAGTGAGCCAATGAGCGGCTGACGGTGGCTGAGGGTCCACTTTGGTGCAAGAGTTGTTTCTCTCCTTGGCTCATTGACTCTTCTCTCAGTTCAGGTCTCTGCCGCCTCCACTCTAGGGCTGTACTCAGTCGGTCTGTGAACACTTTGTAAGTTACAGAGAGCATAGCCTGAGAGACACAGTGTAAGGCCTGTAATTCATAGAGCAGGAAGACAGCTCTGGGGCTGGGTGACTGACTGGGGGAGCGGGCACTAACAGCTGAGGAAGGCCCGGCCTATTCCACCAGCAGTCCTGTGAGGACCTTGGTCATCCCTCTGCACTCAGGGTTTTGGATGGTTTAGGACTTGGCACCATGAGTGAGCAAGGCCCTTTCTCCAGAGGTCTGCTCCTTCCCAAGCCAGCCCCAGCTAACTTCTGCAGAGAAAGGATAGCAGCTGCCAGAGTGCCCCAGGGTTGGGCACGGACCCCGCTCGCCTGCCTAGGCAACTGGATGAGGCATACCCGGTTGGCATAGACTCGAGCTTTGCTGCTTCATCTTCTCACAGGACCCTGTTCCCTTTAGCCCTCGCCTGGCCTGAGCTGCTGCAGGAGGCAGCTGGTCATACTGCCTTGCATTGCAGGTGAGGGGAGGTGGTTCTTCTAGACTTCTGCTGTTACAGAGAACCCAATGGACAGCGTGTAGACAGACCGACTGTCTGTCTGTCTGTCTGTCTGTCTGTCTCTCCCTTAGAAGTAATTTATGGAACCAGAGAACCCTGGGGAGGGATAAGGGCAAGCTAGTTCAACATGACCTTTGCAAGACAGGGGCCTGAGACCAGAGGTAAACATTGACGCCCAGACTCACCCGTCATGCTTCTCAATGCTTATCTTCAGTTTAGAATATTGAATGTCGGTGTCTTAAGCCATATCCGTTTGTCCATGTGGGAGTCGGTGACAAACAGCTGAGAGCTAGGCCCCAAGGGAGTGGGAAGGAGGACGGAAGCCTGAGGTAGGAAAGCTTGAGAGGGCCAGGGGCTATTTCTCTGCTACTTCACTGGCTGTGGCCTCTGATGAGCTCTTTGCTCCTCAGGGTCTCCTGTGGAATTGTAGCTCTGTTCTTGGATGCTATTGGCTGGGAGAGGTGTCACCACAAGATAGAGGTGGGCATGTCTGTGGGAGGATATTCATGTAGTCCTGAAATTCATAGGTCACAGTCCTCAGCTCCACTGTGATTGAATTTTGAGGTGGGGATGCTGAAGAAATAATTAAAATGAAATGAGGTCATCAGGATTGGACCTGATCTGATGGGATTGGGCTCCTTATAAGAGAGACACCAGAGATCAATCAACCATTAACCAATTTCTGCTCTCTCAATCTACCGATCTATTTCTGCTCTCTCTCTTGCTCCCCCTCCGTGTGTGTGTGTGTGTGTGTGTGTGTGTGTGTGTGTGTGTGCAGGTATGATTGTATGTGTGTGTGCATGTGTGCACAGAGGCCAGAGGCCAGTCTCCAGTGTAGTTCCTCAGATGCATGTTCATGTATCTCAGATACAAGTTCTGTGTGTCTTGTATTTTTGAGACAAAGTCTCTCACTGGCCTGAAACTCATCAAT
Organism: Peromyscus nudipes; assembly: GCA_902168325.1. Classification (NCBI taxonomy): domain Eukaryota; kingdom Metazoa; phylum Chordata; class Mammalia; order Rodentia; family Cricetidae; genus Peromyscus; species Peromyscus nudipes. Next base: position 27,394 of record CABHPH010162664.1, read on the forward strand.
GCAGTAGGTTAGTGATACACATATATACATATATACGTGCGTGTGCGTGTGCGTGTGCATGTGTGTGTGTGTGTGTGTGTTCTGGGGATTGAACTCAGATCCTTGCCTTGAAGCCACCGCATTTACCAGCCCTCTCCATGTATCCTTGCACAGAGGAACCTGAAGGTATAGAAGGAAGGCAACCCTCTACAAGCCGTCAACAGAATGTGCTGGAGCTTTGCGCTTGCACTTCCAGCCTCTAGGACTGTGAAGAAGTCAACTTCTTTTGCTTAAGCCACCAGCCTGTGGTGTTTTGTCATGGCTGCTTGCACCGACTAAAGCAGAAAGCCTGGTTTACAAAGTCACTCTGTAATTTGAAGGGCGTGTGCTAGCTCATGTCAGCTTGACACCAGCTAGAGTCATTTGGGAAGAGGGAACCTCAACTGAGACAATCCCATTACCAGATTGGCCTGCGGGCCAGCCTGTGGTGGCCTTTCTTGACTGATGATTGGTGTGGGAGGGCCCAGCCCACTGTGGGTGATGCCACCCTGGGTAGGTTGGTCCTGGGTGCTACAAGAGAGCAGGCTGAACAGGCCAGGAAAAGTAAGCCAGTAAAGCAGACCCCTCTGTGGCCTCTGCCTCAGTTCCTGCCTCCAGGTTCCTGTCTTGGGTTCCTGCCATGACTTCCCTTAGTGATGGTGTGTGACCTGAGCGTTGTAAGCTTAATGAGCCCTTTTCCCCAGTTTGCTTTTGGTCATGGTGTTTTATCACAGCAGTAGACACTCTAACTAAGGCTGTCTTGGAGGTTGGGCTGGAGCAGGAGGCTCTTCACAAGCCAAAGCTGGGAGGGAAGGCTGCAGAGGTCTTTCTTAGCCACCCCCCATGACCCTGGCTTCTCCTGGGCTCTCCTTGAAGGCCACCTGTGCCCAATTTTCCTATGGCAGTCTGGCTGTTGGTTGGTGGTCCCATCTTATTCCTGCCCTAAATGGCTGACACCATTTCTAGATTCTTGATTAAAAGCCCACAGGGAAGAAATACACTGAGCAGAAACACCGTGTGAGATAGAAAACCTGATATTTCCTCTCACATTTGACGGGGAAACTACTGACTGTCCCCAGCACCTTGGAATCCTGTGTTGTCTTCCCCTCCCGCATCCTGGAAATCCTGACTGTCAGGCTAACCTGTGGCCTTTGACAGGAGAACACCGCCCTAGCCTGACATTGTTGAGACAGCCACTTTATCCCAGGTCACCGTACCAATCTCCTCGCCTACAGTGGCACAGTGTGTACCCGATGCACTTGAGCCGGCGTGACCCTCTGACCCAGCCCAGACCCTTCCATTGAACCTCCCTGGCTCCCTTTTCCTCTCTAATGGGTGTGGTAGGTCATCCCGTCCCCTCCTGTTCAGAAGCTCTCCTTTCTCTCCTCTGACCCTCATGCTGAGAGGGGAGTGAGACTAACAGGGTGCAGGCTGGAGGGATGGGATGGCAGGAGAGGTGATATTGCTGGGATTCCCGGGCTGGGCTGTAAGGAAGGTTCTGGGCTTTGGGCAAAGTCTGAGAGGACAGGTTGCGTTATGGAGTTGAGGATGGGTGTGGGAACTCAGATGAAGCCCTGTGCAGGCTGTTGGGTGGGGTGGGTGTGTGCCGGTGAAACTGGTGGAGAGGCCACAGCCCAGGCACCCCTCTCCCCGAAGAATCCAGTGGTCTCTCAGACTGTGGTTGTCTCCGCTAAATAAAGCAGTCACTGTGATTTTGAAACCACGACGGGCTTGTTCCTCTGTGATGGCAACTAATTATGGACTGTAATTGTCTAAACACAGGGAAGTGTTTTGACCTGAATAGTAATAATGAGACCAGTCCTCTCTGATGCCTTCCCACAGCCAACCACCAGCTATAGACACGTCTCCACACACCCTGTCCTGTTCCACAGGCCTAGCACAGACAGAGGTGAAGCCGAGGGCAGAGTCCACTTGAGAACAGACTGGTCTTGTCTGTGTGGTGATGGGCAGAACCACAGAGAAACCTGGGTCAAAGCTGCATCTGTGAGCCAGAGTCGTCCCCCCAGTCCCCCCTGGCCCCCAGCGGTCGTGGGAAACACACCTGCCCATGGTGGGTATTGGAGGCAAGACGGCTGTTTTCCCCGTGGGTGAGCAGTCAGCTATGGGGACTTCATTATGAAATCCCACAGAGTCACTGGTGGACACAACTTCAGAGCATGCCATTGGCACCCCGCTTCCGTGTTTGTGACACTGGAATGACAAGCCCTTTCCTGATGTGGCAACACTGAGCGTTGGGGATGAGTCAGTAACTCTGAGCGGGGCAAAGTCTGAGCCCCAGATTGTGCCTCAGAAGTGGTCATTCTCTCCATTCTCCACCACCTTCTAGCCCCATGTGGCTTTACTGAAAGCCCAGAGAAGCCTTTAGAGTGGTCCCCTGCCTCTGTCCCATAGGGAGAGCTATCAGCCCAGATGTGAAACAACCAGGGTCACTAGGAAGCCAGGACTGGTGCCTGGTTGGCCGCATCTCACCCTGCAGATGTGACCTCTGACCCCACCAGCAGACTTGCTTTCTGAGCCTGACCCCTTGTTCTCTTAGTTTTCAAATGGTGTCCATTTCCTGCCTGTCTTGTCCACCAGCCGTCAGAGAATGGGGCTGTGGATAAGCTTCCCTGGCCTTCCAGTGTCCCAGCCTCACCTGGCAGAGGTTCTCATACACATTTCATGGGCTCTGAGTGCACAGGGCTCAGTTTACAGCCAGAGGCTTCAAGAGGATGGATTTCCTGGAGTCAGGTCTTGAAGACAGGTCCCCACCTCTTCTGAGCCTCTGCTGTTACTTGTGCTGGGTCTGCCCTCTGTCCCTTCAAGTCCTCCCGTGCCCCTTTACTGAGGTAGAGCCCACAGGTCCTTTGGTCCTTGTTCCATTCAGTGATGCTCCAGGCCCAGCTTGACCTGCTGCCTTGACCTAGCTGAATCCCTCTGGGATTGCTCTCACATCATCTGGGGCAGAGACTGTACTTTCCTTCCTGGCACCCATGATCCATAATTCCTCCTTTCCTTCCTCTATCCCTTCTATACTTTCCTCCCTCCCTCCCTCCCTCCCTCCCTCCCTCTCTCCCTTCCTTCCCCTCACTTCTTAGTTTTTAGTAACGATCTAATTTAACAGAGACGCCATAGGTAGAGTTGAAAACCATCTCAGCAGCTGGGAACTTGCTGACGGGCAGACATTGAAAAGGAATCTTGTTTTTGTTTCTTTTTTCCTGTTTACATTTTATTTATTTACTTTTTGTACAAGTTCTTTGTCTTGTTCAAGGACAGCTATGATGGTTGGTGCTCTAGGATCTACTTTGGGATCCTGTATTAAGGATGTCACAGCAGAAGTGTAGCAAAATCTGGGCCTCTGGGGAACTTCCTGGCTCCTGTTCTAGCCCCCGGCTGCCCATTCCCAGACTTGATTTCTGCAAGAGCCTACACCATCAGGGTTACTATTGACCAAAGCCAGGCTAGTTGGTAAGGCATTCTGTACCTCTTAGCATACTGTGTGGTGATTATGTGCACGGCTGTTGAGAACCTGTTTATCAGGCCTTACGGAGTCATCTAAGGAAAGGGAGCCCGTGATGGTGGCTTCTAATGACGGTAAACACTTTAGTGGCCGGGTGCTCAGAACTACTTTCCATTCCCAGGGACAGAGCTCCTTCACATTATCATCTAAAAATAGAATTTTAATTTTTTTTCCAGTCTGCAAGTCTGATTGAAGCCCCACCTGTAATCTCCCTACCTGGAACTGCGCCTTAGAATATGCTGGAAACAGCACACAGGAGGCCCAGTCTTTGCTTCCCTGTCCCAGCTCTCCTTCCACCCACTAAGTGCTGGCTTCCATATTTATTTCTCTCCTCAATATTGCTGGGCGTCTCCTATGTGTTCTGTTTTATGCCCTGGAAAAGGCCAGAGTGCTGTGGGAGAACTCTGGTACCTGGGGAGGCAATGGGAAGTGACCAGTGTTGTGCTTGATGGGTGGTGGCTGCATATCCTTGTGGGCACCTGTAAGGTGTCACCCTGCAGCCTTGCATGTGGCAGCTTCCAAAGAGGCTGGAGAGAGTGTAGAAGAGCAAACGAGAACTCCTACAAGTGTGTATGTATGTATATGTGTGTGCGCCCATGCATGTGTGGGCACACACATTTGTAGAGGCCAGAGGTCACCCTTGGGTGTCATTCCTCAGGTGCCATTCACTTTGTTTTTTTGAGGCAGGGTCTCTCTGGCCTGGAGCTTGCAGATTGGGCTAGGCTCATGGGCCACAAAGTACCCAGGATTTGCTTGTTTCTATTTTCCCAGACTTGGACTTGCAAGGTGTACCACCACACCCACGTTTTTATGGGGTTCTGGGAACTGAGCTAAGGTCCTCATTCTGGTGTGACAGTTTACTGATGACCTAACTCTCCAACCCCTCTGTTAGCCTTCGCTGGGTAGAGCTTTGTATGGAGTTGGAGGTGATGTGAGCCTGGGAGATGCTGCTTACACATGAGAAACGGGCAAGAAAGACCAAACAGCAGATTATAACCTTGTGTGTACGCTGGGGTCAAGTCTATGTGACAATGCCACCTGTGGCAGGTGATGTGGTGTGGGGGAGGAAGAGGATGGTGAGGGTTAGAGGGCGAGTGATGCGTTTATGATGTAAAAATTTTCCTCTCATTGTCTAGTAGTTATACAATCCCACACCTCAGTAGTACCAACAGTGAAAGACAAGCAATAATGGTGCAGATGGGGATGGGTGACGTCTCCTGGAGATTTCCTTTTGGATAGCCAAAGGGCAGGTGGAATACTTAGTGTTAACTGTCAACTTGATGCAATCTAGAATCATCTGAGAAGAGGGTCTTAATGAGAGTTTGTCTAGATCTAGTTTGTCTGTAGGGGTTTATCTTGATGTTAATGGAGGACCCTCCCACTGTGGGTGGTACCATTCCCTAGGAAAGGGCAGTGCAGATCCTGGATTGCATTACAGTGAATAAAGCGAGCTGAGTACTAGCCTGCATGCTAACATTATTTGCTCTCCTATCTTGACTGAGGATGTAACTGGCCAGCTGCTTCAATCCCCTGCTTTCCTTGACTTTCCCACATGACGGACTGTGATCTGGAATTATAAGCCAAATAAGACCTTTCTCCCTTAAACTGCTTTTGTCATAGCAACAGGAAACAAAACAGGGCATGATTGATTCCTCTGGGTCTTCCTTGCTCAGGCCAGCAGCTCAACTCCTCCTTACTTCTTTCAGGAAGTGGCTGGAGAGTCAGTCGCTCTCCTCTAATGGATGGCCATTTGCTGATAGTGTCCCCTCTCAAGGAAGCAAGATAGAAATTGGGATTGTGTTGATGTCTCTCCTTCTACCTTTCAAAGAATCCTTGTTTCTGAGATAGGACATCTTGCAATTCAGGCTGGTCTTGAACCTGCAATGTAGCTGAGGCTGACTTTGAACTTCTGATCTTCTGGCTAGTGCTGGGATTAAGGTTCCAGGTGTGCACCACCATGCCAGGTTTACATGGTATTGGGGAGTGAACCCAGAGCATCCCACATGCTAGGGCAGCACTCCATCAACTGAGCCTCATCTCCAGCTCTGCCACCTCTCTTTCTGAGTGGGTTGTTGTAGCTCGTGACATCCGGCTGCATCAGGGCTGAGAGCACATCAGAATTATTCCTTGATGATGCCAGAAACATAGAACCGTGTGCTCATGTTTGCTCGGTGGGCTCCCAATGCCTTCTTTTCTTTCCCTTCCTTTACAGATTTAAAAAAGACTCATTTTGATTTTATTTACATGTGTGTGTGTGTGCACATGTGTTTACATTGTGTGTGCAGAGGCCGGAAAGGGGAGTGGGATTCTCTGGAGGTAGAGTTACAGGTGGTCAGGAGCCACTGCCTCATGTGGACTGGGAGCCAAACTCGGAGAGTGGTCTTAAAGGCTGAGTCATCTCACTAGTGCCCCAACAGCTTTATTTTCTTAATGTCTCTATGCTGGGGTTGGGTTCTAGTTTAATGAATGTTTGTGGAATGACTAATTATTGACCGATAGGCTAACAGCCTTCACTGAAGTAGGCTGAGCAAACAAACTGCTAAGTGGGACATGGTGTCTAGGTTACATAGTGCACTTATCAGTATACACGCATGGCTACTACTCTGGGTGACACCGAGTGAAGGCTGCTCACATATGGAAGAGAACCAACAGGCGAGGAAGGCCCCACGTGAGACCCCAGCTGTCATAGAAGAGTGTGAGATGCCCAGCATTGCCAAGTACAGTCTGGAAATAGGTGAAGTCTCCCTAGGGGTGTTGGTCCCAAATCATTTGGTTTAAAAAAACAGAGTTGGTAATAACTTTGCTCAGTTTTTAGACCCTTTCTAGAAGGGATCTCAAGTAGTCCCAAACTCACAATGTAGCTGAGGATGACCTTGGAGTCCTCATCCTCCTGCCTCTGCTTCCTGAGTCCTGGGATTATAGGTGTATACCATCATGCCAGGTTTATGCAGTGCTGAGGACCAAACCCAAGACCTCAGGCATGCTAGGCAAGCACTCCACCGACTGTGCTACATCCCTGGCTCCTTCCTAAACTTAGCTTTAGATGATGGTGAATTCGTTAGATGGTTTAGGGAATATCATTGCACTCAGAAGTGGGATGAGAGCCAGTCCTGGAGAGAAACTCCATCGGAAACAGACTCCTGGCACATCCCCTGCCTCTTCTCCTCTTTTATTTAAGCTTATTCCAGTAGATTCGTTCATTTTCTCTGCAGATTGGCTTCCTTTGTTCCACCTTTTCTAGGTCCAAAAATATTCAGTTCAATCTGGACATGACCTCTCAGAACAATGCATTCAAATTCCTTGAAAAAGAATCTGATTGGCCCATAGCTAACCACTGGGGTGCCTTCCCTCAGCGAAGGTCTTGATCTGTGTCAATAAACTTTCTGCTACTGTAATAATACCATAGGCAGTCAGCTTATGAAGAAGAAAGGTTGATTTCGGCTCCCAGCTTTGGAGGCTTTAGCTCTGCTTCTGCTTGACCCACAGCTTTGGGGCTGTGCGGAGGCAGCATGCTGTGGCAGACAGGGGAGAATACATCAGAACCATTCACTGCATAGTCAGGGTGCTGGGAAGGCAAGTGCAAGGGGTGGGCTTCCACAATTCCCTTCCAGAGCATGCACCCCAATGACCTAAAGACTTCCAGGTAGGCCGCACTTCCTGAAGGCTCCACAGCTTCATATATAACCCTGGGAAGCAAACCCTTTACCACATGGGCTTTAGGGGAACACTTAAAACTGAGCCGAAGCAACATCTCTGTATCAATAGCTGTGCCTAAGAATGGTGGTTCGTGGCCAGAGGGCCCGAGTAGAGGAGAGGGTGTTCCTCAGAGAAGAAGGTACTAACAAAGTGGGCATGTTGGCTACGGTGTCTGCTGATGGGAGAAACCAAGATGGCTTTGTTGGTGGATGAAAGAGCCGGCGTACAGAAGATGCCCTCTCTGTATTTTTAGCAGCAAAGAACTTCCCAAGCTTGGAGTCCAGGTTGTCATAAGGGCCTACATAATAGCTGATTTCTGAGGCATTTCCCCTTCATTTGCCAAGTCTTTAGAGAGAGCAGTTAGTAAAAAATGTTAATGGCCAATTTTAGCAAATGACCATTTTGGTGCTCCCAGGCCACTAGGGCAGGCCGGAGCTAATTTCTAGAATGTCCCCTCGATGATGCTGGCAACCTCTTTAATACTGACCTAGAGACATGCCATGGGCCCTGATCCAAAAGTGCAGCTAAGCCTGAATTTGCTTTACTTGTGGGCAGTGAAAAGCCACCCTAGTTACCTCATATGGATGCTTCGTCCCTGGACATCTCGTGGCCTGTCTGGTCTCAGGATGGTTGATGGTGGTGTGGAAAGTTGGATACAACCTTAGGAGGGGTGGTCATCTTCAAGATGCTTGTACATCCCATTTGAACCTTGAGTCCATCCTGGCTTCATGAGCTTCATGGTGTTGGGCAAGCGTTCTACCAGCTGAGCTACACTTCCGACTGAGATGTCATCTTCTTTTATATTATCCAGAGCTCCCCCCAGGTTGGCCTCTCAGAATTCCCCTACCATCTATCCCTACACCCAAATATGAAAAGAGGTCACTATGGCTCCTCTCCTGGAATGACCGTTAAGAATATTCAACAGTGGCCTATCCAACATGAGGGCTAGCAAAAGCATTTTTCCCCCCAGAGGAGCAAGTTATTCTCAGATATGAACTCACAGCGGCAACAAAAGCCCACAGTGAGCGATTTTTCTATATCTTCATCATTAAAACATAGTGGCTGCATGGGCTTGTCCACAGGCCCCTCCCACTAAGCCACCGTGATTGACCCCTAGTAGGCCTTCACCTGTCCTACTTGGCTGATGAGTGGATTCACTGATTCTCTGCTTAGTCACCTGGGGCAAATGAGTACCAGTCCCTACAGGCCTTTCCCATAGATGCCAACTGCAGAGTTTTGGCCACTAGCCCAAGTCTTCCTTACCCTCACCCTGGCCCCACCCCAAAGGACAGCCTCCCCTAGTAACCTTTCTGGTTGCTGTGACTCCTCTGGAGTGTTGACGGAGCCAGAGAGCATGCTCCCTCTCTCCCCTCTTGTGTTTGCTCAGGAGAGGAACCAGCCTTAGGTTCTTCTGTCTTTACAGGAGCGTCTCACGGAGGGGGGGGGGGGCAGGGCGGGGGAGGCACGGCGGCTTCCTGCTCTGCTGTTGGTTATCACAGGCTCTGCTAATGCTGCTCAAACAATATCGAGAAGAACCCAGCTCAATAGCACCAGTGTTAGGCCGCAGAGTCAATATTGGCTGAGCAAACAACAGAGAAGAAGGAGCTGCTATTTGCGTAGCTAGGAGTGCTTGTGTGCTCTGGCTGCCTTGTCAGGGGCCCTTGGAAAGGAAGGAAGGAGGTGGGGTTTGGAGGTGGAGGGCCCAGGAGAGAAGGGCTCTCAGGGACTCCTACCTAGGGAGTGTCAACAGTCGACTTCAGGATTCCTTGCTGTATGTACATCCTAGTGCTTCTAGCAACCTGGCCTCACCCCTCTACCCACAACGTTACAGATGTTGCCAGATGTCCACTGGAGAGGTGGGGAGGTAAAACCCCGCCCCCTGCTGAGACCCAACTGGCAGGCCGCCATGTCAGACTGCGTCCAGGGTCAGGGTTGGGGGAAGGCTGCTCCTCTTGGGCCTCCAGCTCTCCCCTTGCCCTCTGTGGCCACACTGGCAGCCCCTCTAAGAAGAAAAGGGATGAGTGAATGCTTCTTCAGTCCAAAGGTCACTCAGCAGCTGGCTGACTGGCTGTGGCCACCTCCTGACCTGGTCGTGGCTTGGAAGTCGTTCGCATTCTCCACACAGAAGTGAGGTGGTTGCACCTCAGTTAATGTCCTGGGTTTGTTTCTAGTGGACGTTCTAGCTTGCTTGGCTCTGGATGGTGACCTTCTCAGTCAGACGTACCTATTTATAGCAGTCTGTCCTTAGCTTTGATACTTCCTCTCTGTCACCAAGGATGGGTCTGGGTGATCTTGAACCCTGCAAGTGACCATGGGAGGGTTGGGGCAGGCTGGCAGGGGAACACGCTGCTGGGTCTTGGTTTTCCATGGAGTTCTGCAGAGTCGGTCAGCTTCCCCTTTGTGCTTGTGGGGGAGGGCGTGGACAGAGTATCTGTAGACTGTGGAGGACACAGGGCCTGGGCTTCCGGTGCCACAGCCACCAGTCCTGGACACCAGACTTGAGCTGGGTCAGGAGGGCATCCTGTGCCTGTACGCCACAGCTGTAGCCACGTCCTAATGTCCTAGGACTGGAGTCTTCGCTACTCAAGGCTCTCACTGTTCACAGACAGGGGTGGGTTAGAAATTCAGAGAATGAGGCAGCCAGTGCAAGCTTTAGATACAGTCCCTTCTCTGACAGCTGAGTGCTCTGTTGTGCCTGGAGCACAGGGGAGCCTGCCCTGGGGCAGTGTTGAGATGCGTGTGTATGTGTATGTGTGTGTGTGTGTGTGTGCGCACGCGCGCGCGTGCGTGCACACGCTCATGCGTGCATGTGAGCATGTATGCCTGACCACTGGCTTTGGCTCTAAAACATGGTATTTTGGCAAGAGGGAGGGGAACCTCCTTTGAGCTCACATATGGTGAATTCAGGATGGGATGTGTTTGTGTGTCCTGAAGGAAGGAAAGGGGATGTTGGAACAGGGCCAGGCAGCAGCCATGTTTAGGCAGCTGCAGACAGGCAGGACACTGTGCTGCTTCTGCAAAAGCAGATCACACTTCTGATCCACCCACCTGACCCTCCCCACCCCACCCATCCTTCTCCTCACCTCTGTTCCATAGCCCTGGCCGGATGAGGACATCCAAGCAGGTGGCTGCCTGTATGGTTTCTCAGAGCCTCTGGCCTCCTTCCTTGTCCTCGAACCACTCCTCAGACCTGCTGCCAATTTCTTTATAGACTTGGATGGGGGGCTGATTGGTCTGAGTGAGCTCAAGGCCCAAAGACAGACATATTTCCCATTTGTGAGACCATGTGTAGAAATGGGGGTCTGTCCCCTCCAGAGGCTGAATGTATGAGAAGGGACATATGGGAAGTCTCAGGACACAGCCCGGGTCAGTCAGAGCCTCTCACCGCAGACTTATCCTGGACCCTCCATTCCAGGCTCTCTGCAGGTGTCCTTTCCTTTCTGTTAGAAGGTGGCGATAGGGCTCCTGGTGTCACAGAGCAGCCATGGGGCACAATGGTGACAGAAGGGGCAGCCGTGGGCTCGGCACACAGGCCTCAGGCAGCCAACCTCATTTCCTTGACATTCTGGATCGTGTGTCATGTGTATGAAGGAAGGGAGAAGAGCAGCTCCAGTTGAAAGCAGTTTGGCTTTCAAGCTAGGTTACTGAGTTCAAATTCATGTCCCACCACTTAGGGGCCACCTTCATGGGTAACAGATTTAGTTATCACAACCGGAAATGGGAAGCCTTGGGGGGCTGCAAGGGTGGGAGCAGACAGCACATCTGTGTGGTCATAGACACACACGGTCCAGTTGCTTGGAGGTTAGTCCTCAGCACCCCGCACCTTCCCTCCAATCCTTCCCAGCCTCCCAGCCAGCCCCAATTCAGATGGTCTCTGTAGGACCATACCTCTCATGCCCCAGTGGTCTCTCTTTTTCGGGGAAGGGTGAGAGGATGTCAAAGATGGGCACCTGATGTCCAGGCTTTAAATGCCAACTCAGCAACCTGAAGCTGTTCACCATCAGACCAGCTTCAGAGCCCCTGAACGGCTTCATCTATGCACCAGGCCTGGTGATGTTTAATTTAGAGGTCACAAAAAGTCGGAAATGTGGGCACAGTGACAGAGCCCGTTTCAACACGTTTTAAAAGCACAGGCTGCTGGTTCCCGCAGCAGTTTGTTGGCGGTTTCCTGGGAATCTGCATCTTAAATAAGCAAGCAGGTGAGTGGAGTGAAGATGGCCGCGGGAAATATCACATGGTTCTGTCCCCGGGGCCTTCTCAGACGGTGCAGGCAGGTGAGCAACATGCGGTTCCAACCCCAGCAGTGTCTTCCACCCGTCCTGAGGTCCCCCAAGGCCATTTTGTAGTACAGTCACTAGCAATGTCCTCCATTTCTTTCTCCCTGCCTAGTCTCTCATGGGGGCCTGACTCTCTGCTAAGGCTGCATGCATGCTCCTTTGTACCAGATGGTCAGGATGACCTCAGAACATGCCAGTCTGTGGCCAGAACATGTCCTCTGATAACCTCTGAAGAGGCCTGTGACATGAATACTCAATGGAGAAGGTCCAACACAGAACATGGGGCTGAAGAAATCTGTGACTTATGGTTACCTTTGCCACTGGGCATGAGGAGCTCATGAGTGTCTCTGGCTAAGAGCTTAACAGTATAAGGGGCTGGAGAGAAGGCTCAGCAGTTGAGAGTACATAGTGCTCTCCCAA